>JAAMXV010000493.1:0-83148 GCA_019693495.1 Axilococcus clingmanii
TAACTGGCACAAGGGACATCTGAGAAGCTGGTGCGCACCTCCCTGATCACCTGTCACCTATTGTGAACCTGCGGTGAAATAGGAAATCACAAATATCGTATTATAATCCCTCCCACAAAATAAGCGAGCATTGGTTTTCTAAAATAGTATCGGTGTGCCATAACAGATCATAATCCCCCTGCATATACATTTGCTTAAAAAAATCGTAGAATTCTTTATTAGCTAATATATGGACGCCCAATTGAGCGATTGGGCCACTGCGTTGGCAGCAGCTCTCGTTACACATTCGGAAATACCCCTAGCAGCGGTATTTGGACTCAAGGAGGCGTTTCAAGGCGCACAACATCTAAGGTTTGTGGTCCGCTTTCCAGGCGCCCAGTAGTTGCTGAAGTACTGACAGATTCCTCGCTGCTTTATTGTAGGTTTGTACTTGCCAATGGAAGAGTATTACATGAAGGCAAAGGTCGTGCTGAAGCTCTTGAAATATTTGAGCTTATCATAGAGGGGCAGGTGAGGGAGCTCCCTTTGGTGCCTTCCGGAACCCTCCCAAAAGAAAGACCCAGTGCTGCTATGCAAGCCATGGAAGTAGGGGAGATAGTGGTAGTTGATACAAGGACGCCAGACAGGTTCAACATGAGTGATTGGCAGGTTTTACACCTGAGGCATGGAATAGGATGGTTGATGGCAAGCCCATTATGCTGTCAGCTGCACGAGTGTACGAATTTGCTGGGAGCAGTTGTCGTTGCTGGAAAAGGTACCTTTCCTACTGTCAATCCAGAATGGCTTCATGAATGGTCGTGTGAGATGGCTCACTGCATTGCACATTCCTCCATATCTGTCATGGAGTCTAGTTTGGACATGTTGAGGCTGGTGTTCCCCCCTGAAATAGTTGAGAGGCTCGTGCTGAATGTCATCAATGCGCATACCCCATCGGAGCTTGCTGACGTACTAGATGAGATTGACAGGGCTCGATTGGGCCTTCCATTTTCAAGTAATCCTCCCTCAATCAAATCCTCTGTAGATTTGGACAGCAGCAGACCAAGGAGAGCATCTTTTGATGTGGTGCTGCAGAATGGGAGGGGAGGACTGAAATCTGTTTCCTCTTTGGGAAGCTCTTGTCAAAGATCCATGTCAGCAGAGCTATTCTCTCGTCCATCGATTGGTTACTCTACACCATTTGCTGCCGCTATGGACCTTCCAGTCAGCGGACGTGACAGCATGTCGTCCGGTGCTGGCCAGCCTCCAATGAGTGGCAGGACCAATAGTCTGGGTCAGCTGGCGGTGTCCATGCTGCGGCAAGTGAGTGGTCCCCATGAGGGGCTAGATGGCCACAGTGACACGCCAGATAGTCCATCTCCTGACGAAGTATTTGGGTATGAAGATATTCTTTTGGATGATCATCAACAAAGCCTCAAAAATAAGCCAAGTCAGTCTTTGGATAGGGCCTCCTCCAGGCAGAGTGAATCCTCCCTCCAAACTGGAGATGGCAGTCCTTTGAGACTCTCTGATGAACAGCCCTCCCTCAGATCGTCTGATGAGCAGCAGCAGCAGCAGCAGCAGCAGCAGCAGCATGCACGAAGGGTTTCTGATGAACGTCCTCCAATGCCGGATCCTGTGCAAGACTATGACGACGTCATCATTCCCAGATTTGTTGCAGGTAGCAAAAAGTCTACCTTGTCATCCCCTCAAATGAAGCAGGCATCATCATCATCCAAAGATCGAAAGGGTCTTTCATCATCAACGGGAAGTCCTAAACAATCAAGTGGGCGGCAGCACCAAACATCACGACCCCTGTTGAGCAGCATATTGGAGCGTTACTCTTCAGGAGGCAGCACTGCCTTGCATTCATCGAATGCCAGCTCCCTTGCTGGAATGGTGCAAGAACACTCGAGCTCTATACCTCTCTCTTCCAGGCAGAGTCATCAAGGTTTTGATGGATGGATCGCGTCTCAGATGATTCTCATAGACCAGAATGCACTGAGTGTTTGGGCTATTTTACATGCATCCTATTGCTTGGTACATGCCAACCTGCTTCAGCAATTGCTAGGTCCTACAGCATTGATGATTCCTGGAGTTTTGGCCTTCTTTGTGCCTGAGTACTGGGCAGAGCACCGCACCTTTTGGCTTTCTATTCATCGCTTTGCAGCGGTGATCCTACAAACTGCCCGCTTGGCGCTTTTCAGGAGGGGGGCCATAGGAACAGCAGTGGTCCACAGCATCTCTCTTGCAGTGCAGACTGTCTGCCATCCTCTTCCCCTCAATGTTCACATCCCAGTGGAGTTAAGCTGTCTTTGGATCATGGCGTTCACCCTGAGCATCTCTCATGTGGCTGATGGGAACAATAACCTCGTCCCCCTTGTTCTTGGTCTACTCATCCAGCTTCTTGGTGGCGCTCTGGACACCCTGCGAGTCCGACTGTTGGAAAAACAAATGAGAAGAAAATATGTAGAGAGGTCTTCGTGGCACTAAAAATTCTTATAAAAGTATATGTTTCAAATGAA
Organism: Axilococcus clingmanii; assembly: GCA_019693495.1. NCBI lineage: Eukaryota > Viridiplantae > Chlorophyta > Chlorophyceae > Chlamydomonadales > Chlorococcaceae > Axilococcus > Axilococcus clingmanii. Next base: position 2,502 of record JAAMXV010000493.1, read on the forward strand.
GGAATGAATGAATGAAGGAATGAATGAATGAAGGAATGAATCAAGAGTTTACAACACCAAATATCTTTTTTAAGTCTGTTTATACAACGTCTTTATACAATTTCCTTGTAAATAATCGTCAACCATTTCAATCATCTCATCTTCTGCCATCATCATACATACACACACCCACACAATACACAGTATACACACATCTAAGCTTTGTACTTAGCTTTCAATGGAGGAGCCTTTGCCATCAATTTCCACATTGAATCTGATTCCTCCTCCAACACATTCTCAGCAGTCAGTACACAGTCATCATTGGAAAGCTCTTGAAGCACTAGGTCGTCTGCTCCCGGCCCTACTGGAATTCCAGGAATGGTCACCTGTCCTCCTCCCGGCTGTCCAAGACTACACCCTCTGTTAGGCTTCACACCAATCTTGTCAATCTCCTCCCCTGCTGGCGTCTTATACTTGGCCACAGTGACGAACAGAGCACTGCCATCACCCAACTCAAACACGCTCTGAATTTTTCCCTTGCCAAATGTTGCCTCGCCTACCACTTCAGCTCTGTGATTGTCCCTCAGTGCACCAGCGAGAATCTCAGAGGCACTTGCACTATTATGGTTGACAAGAACAACGAGGGGTGCAGTACTGATGGCTGGGATGTCTCCATCCAACTTTACCTCTTCAATTGCATCGCCACCTCGCCTGTCGAGGACTGAAAAAATGGTTGGCTGACTCCTTGGATCCAACCACACCCCCGCCACCTCGAGTGCAGATTTAACGAGACCCCCTGGGTTATTTCTCAGATCTAGGATGAATCCTTCAGCACCATCCTTGCGAAGTTGGTTCACAGCTTTCCTCATATCCTCAGCCGCATGCTGAGAGAATGTCACCAATCTCAAATACCCAAAAGTATGTTGATCTTCAGCATCCCTTACGGTTGTTGCAAACACTGGGGATAACTCCAATAAATCACGACGAATCCTGTACCTCTTGCGCTCCAATTCAGGTTCAAGAAGCTGCAGACCTGCTCTTCCCGGGATCTCCACCCTGCCTGCCCCTACAAGCATATCCTCCCTCCTCCTACCCACCTCGACCAACACAGATGAACCCCTCTTGCCCCTCAAATGGGCAGCAGCCAAATCGCTATCCCACCCTTGAGTGTCCTGTCCATCCACAGCTAAAACTTCATCGCCTGGCTGAATACCTGCTTTTTCGGCTGGGCCCCCCTTGATTGGTGCCAACACCATGAGTTTACCAGATGCTGGATCACTTGCAATCAGAAGACCAACCCCTTGAATCTCGCCATCTGAAGAAACACGAAAGTCATTGTATTCTTTAGGAGGTATCCATCTAGTGAACGGATCTCCAAGCTTACTCAACATACTGACAATGTTTTGTCTGGCCTCATTAGGGTTAGAACTTGCGGAGGCCGCAGTAAGTTCCTCTCCAAGCTCTGCCTCCCAATCTGTTCCATTAAAAGATGGGTCAACATAAGCTTCAGCGACGATAGCCCAGGCTTCTGCGATTGTCTTTTGAACTTCGAATACTCCAGGAGACGTAGCGACTGGGAATGAGAGTGAGCGGGCTTGGGCCGTTGAGAGAGGAGTCAACAGAAGAGCAGCCGCTGCGGCTGTTCCAAGAAGACCAGCGCCAATAGATTTAAGACCTTCATTAAATAATGGTTGAAGGGCAGTCCTTGTTGGAAGTTCTGCAGAAGTTTGAAAAATACGTGTCAACTTTGGGACAGATTGTGAAACCACGAACCTACACTCACTTTTAGATTCGGTAAGCGGTTTATTCTTATTTGGATACAATACAACAGGTTTGATACATGTCCTTGTTGGACGAAGCTTGGGTCGCATCGTTGTTATTGAGTTTTTGCCTGTTGCGTAGCAAACGGAGTTCATGTTGATACTGTATACACGATTCCTTCTTGTCAAATACAGTTCTTATTTTACAAAAGCAATGTCTACCTCGGAGAAACACAGTCTCTGTAGAACTACTACCCAGGTTCTCCTTTCACACACACACACACTCCTTTGACCTTTTCGGCTTAGACTTTGCCTTGGTATTTGTGCTCTTTTTCATAGCCAGCTTTGAACGCGGACAATGCAGATCTCCACCCGTGGCCCCCCTTCTGTCCCAGCAAAGAGTACAGATATTGGATCTCACGAGGAGAGCATACCCCATACAGAGCATAGGCTCCTCGTCTCAATGCAGTGCTGACGTCGTCATCAACAGTTCCAGCGCATTTCAGCACCCTTCTCGACACTTCGCTGCTCCTTGGACATACTGCCAGTATAATATATTGAGCCAATAAATGAGGACAGTATATGTGAGTCGTTTCTTTGGACTCTGCGACAGATTCAAACACATTAGCCAGGGCTCGAGCCCTGCTCACCGAACCATGTCTCACCACAGCGACAATTAATTCCTGCAACGCCATTGAAAGGATAGGAAGTAAACCTGTCATTTCTTTCTGTCTATGGCGAAGTAATGCAGAAAGTAAACGACAACTATTAATATAAAGCAGATCGATAGTCTTTTTTGGACTTGAAACCGAAGAATTATTATTCTGCCGGTGCCACAGAGCAAGGACGGCATTGACTGGATGGGAGCCATATCGTGGGGCAAAGAAAATAAACACGTTTGGGCGTGCAGCTAGAGATTCCAAAGCTCTCAATAAAGTTGATGACGCCAAGCCATAATGCACTTCTCCCAAACATTTATTATTTCCACTCAGAAGTAGATGCACATCGGATGAGAGAATTGAGGCAGCAAGGCTTTCAATCCGGAGTGCCTCCACTCCATCCTTGGTGCCAACATCAGGAATATCCATTGCTAAGATAGTCTGCTCCATAAGAGCTGTCAGTTGAGCCAGGCGCCATCCTCCAAGGTACTTACCTTTTCCAACTGACGGTGCCTCCACCAATGCCAGTGTTAGCTCTGCAATTGGAAGTGCCAACCTTGTGTTTGCCAAAACTGGCAAAGCTTTCACAGCAAATATTAAAAGGAGTGCATAGTGGTCATTCTCATTCGAAGCTACTACAGATATCAAGTCATATAAAGCCTCCAATAGTACATCTCGTACCCCTCCATCAGCACAGCCATATGCCGGAAACACTGCATGGAGAGGCAGGATTCTTCTGGAAGGGACACACTCAGGATGTACCTCCTCTCTGTCCAAATGAAATAAAACAAGAGCAGTGAGGCTTGCAATGTGTGTTTTGGACACTATGGGACGCATGTGTCCTGTAGCTATGCAAAAAGCATGTATGAACTGTGCACCTTCCATGCTCATCTCTTCTTGCTCTGCAAGCAGCAAGAGCATGTCAGAGGACAGATGCTCCAGTATGCCAGGACCCAATGAAGCCATGGCTGCAGCAATTGGATGTGGACTGCACCGAATCTTGACTAGATGGGAGACACATGCCAGCTTTGAAAGATTCAAATGATTCGGTGCCTTTGAGAGAATCCGTTCTATGTGGAGCAATAATTCTGCCAAACGCTCCAGATGCTCACCGCTGCTGCACATGTCCACAACGTCCAACAAGCAACTGAGACAAGATTCTGCCACCAAGATAGTTTCCTTCTTTTGGGCCTCTTTCAAAATAGATTCCAAATGATCTACACCACTACATCGTATATGCTTGCTGAAGCCTTCTTTCCACAGAGATTGTTGGGCCCTATCCTCCTCAAACAGGGGCAACACTTGAAAGAAAGATTCAGCCCAGCCATGCTCGTCTCCAACTACATCCATGCACTTCAACAGCACCCGCAATGCAGGCTCAGGAGCTGAAGGCGTGACACGAAATGAAATGTGCGCAAGTGCACGGGCATACGTGCGCTCCAAGCAGTCCAGTTTCATTCTGCTCACTACTTCCAACACCTCAGGCACCCATGCTGGTGAAGCTTTCCGCTTCAGTCTGTTGTTCTGATCTTCAGAAAAGTGCACGCTGTTGCTGTTGCTGTTGCTGTTGCTGTTGCTGTTGCTGGAGCAGTTGAGCGCTAGAGCCTTCAAGTATTTTGTACTGACACAATCACTACTACTACCGCCAGACCCTCTCCTATCCTTTTTGCGTTTCTTCCTTGCCCTGCCATCAGGAGGCATTTCATCCACTATCAACAAGCCTGCCACAGCAGGAAGGAGCGCAGCTTGAAACTTGGATGACTCTATGAGCCCAACATTTTGAAGGAATAGAGCAACCTCTGTTGATTGAGGTGCTTGTTTCAACCATTGTCCAAGGCTATGAACTAGGCTTTGATGACTAGCACACTCAATGACAGTTTCTACATGTCTGAACAGCAGGGCATCCTCATCTGCAGGGGACACATTGGCCATTACAAAATCAGCCAGCTGTGTTGTTGGTTCCCATTCAGAAGGCTCATCATCAGCAGAGCAATCATACATGGCATGAGCACGCTTCAAAGCGACAGTGTCCAACCAGCAGACAGCTGCACGTGCCACTTCTGTTCTTAATGCTGCCATTCCGTCATCACTCTGAAAAGTGGATACCTCACACAGGTGTTCCAGGGTCAATGGAAGGTCATCCACACAGAGCGGATCAAAATAGCTCCCTGCTAATGATTTTAACTCATGGCCCGGCAAAGTTTGGATTTCAGGATGCAATGATGTACATTTTCCATGCAGCTCTACCCCCCTTCTATACAGCAACAGGATATCTGAAAGCATTGGGATGCTGAGCACATCCGTCTTCTTCTCGGTTGCCACTGTATCCACAATGTGGCTAACTATGGCTTGAAAGTAATCCTCTAATGCAGCAGCAACTGCAGGTGCTGTCATGATACTTGGTGTTAAGTGATGTATGACAGTTGATATAACTAGGCTTATGTGTTGTGTCAAATGCTGTCTAATTTCAAATGTAGCCCACCTCACAAGAGCAACAACTTGACCTGACGGGACGGCGCTGCAGGCGCCAGAAAGACAGTCGATACATTGTGGTGCATCATGAATTGAAGCATGCAACAGATTTAGGGCCAGGGTGAGAGACCGCAGCAAGACTTCCAACTGTCTCAGGTCTGCATATGTCGTCACCAAACAGGATGCCAGGTCTATGTTTTTGTTTTCAATGATTATCCTCCACAGTACATCGATGTGCTCTTCCAGAGGTCTGTGCTCCACTTTCAGGATGCATTGGAGGCTTTCCAGTGATTCCTCTACATCTGCTGGAGTCTGACACTGTAATGCAAGCTCAACCACATGAGCTAATACCTGTCTCTGGCTACCATCTATGTCTTCAGTGGGCTTATATACATCGGGAAGGCATTTCAATAACCGTCCGAGTCCCCTCCAACGGACACGCTCCTTGTTGCTGGCTTTCAATACAAGATGCAGGCATGCTATCAAAAACTTCATCTCAGCCCCAACAGCTTTTAGGACGCTGCACTCTCTGCCTCGCATGACCGGGGCTGAATCCTGATGACTGTAGGTTTCCAAAGCCCCACAAAATGAACGGACCAACCACGGGAGTGCATTGCACCCCGCATCTCGAAATTTGGAATCTTCAGACGAGAGCAACACATCTAGAGCACTGAATAATTGGGTAGCATATGTCTCATGGTCTGCCGTGCATGCTTGTATGAGTAGGTCGATGTGAGCACAATGGAAGACGACATTCCTCACAATATCTTTGACAGTCTCGGAAAGCTGCTGATCTTCTGGAGCTGAGAACCCCCATGCCAAGAGCTGAGGGAGCAATCTAGGAACAAGCGAATCCCACAATTTTTTTGGATTAGGATGGGAAAGACATGCGGCATGAAGCAGGATGAGCATGCTGTCGATGGCATCAACACTGATAGTCCGCTGCCCAATAGCTTCCATGCTGGCAATGATGCGGTCCAAACCTGGATGATAAGTATTCACAAACTTTGTTGCCAGTAATCTAAGTGCTACTTGAACTTGATGAGAAGAATCTGAATCTAATGCTGCAGTAGCAGACATCAGGAGGCCTGCAGGCAAAGAAAAGGATGCAGGCACAACATCACTTTCAAGGAAGAGCACCAATGCATTCCACAATTCAGGGGTTTGTTTAATCACAGCATTTGCATTTTTAGATTTTGAACTGCCCGAAAGGTGGAATAAGATCCAGTTGATGCTTGCATCTATCAAGTGAGTATGCACCAAGCTTGGAATGTCTGCCTGATTGGAAAGAGATCGGGACAGCTCCGCAACTGCAGATACTTTGCTATACACAGAGAAGGAAATACATTGATTGTTACTAACCTTGAATGAAATGAACAATCACATATGTTTACCTCTCAAAAGTCGCCTCGCTATTGTGTAACAGACGAAACTTGGCAAAAAGGCTTGCCATCTCGTTTCCGCCAGTCAGAATCCCCTCCTTCCAGAATTCTGGATGTAGGGTGCATTCATTCCCGAAATTCATGCGATGATATGCATGAATTTATATACATGTAATTATGCAGGGAAATATATCGCTCCTTATTAATAGGTGGGCGCTCTGCTGCCGGTGGAGCTGTCTCTTATCTTCTCTAGATCCCATTATTGGCCCTCATCACATGAATTGAGAGTTTAAAGCTGCATGGCTACATAAACGACGGTTTCAGGAGTCTCCTGTGGATTATGGACCAAGAGTTTGCAAATTGAGTGGAGTTCAATGAACTAGCATCCTATCTACAAGGAGGCTTTCCCGCTGGCTTAGACTGAGAAAGACACTGGGCTGAGAGTCTGCAAACATACTATGGTTTTCAATAATTTATGATTCAAACACACTTAAATAGATTCATGTATTCATGGTTTATTGAAACCCAATTTCTAAGTTGGATATACTGTAATAAATAAAAAATAAAATGACGGATCGAGAAAAACTAGAAGAAGGCAAGAGAAGAATAATACGGATTATAAACACTTCTTTAACAGACGACAAACATAGGCAATGGACATCGATCCTAGAGACCGGAGAGTTGCTGAAAAAGTTGTGTACAAATGTTAGAGACTTTTCCGATGACGAGAAGTACCGCCATGTCCGGTCAAGCAACCCCAAATTTCAACAAGGAATAGCTTCAGTACCTGGTGCTGAGGATCTACTACTTTCATCTGGCTGGAGAATCAAAGTAGTGGATTACGAGCGTTCAATAGTGTTTCAGAAAAGGCAGGGCTCTGTAGAATGGCAGCTATTGGAATATGCCTGCACCGAACTAGAGAAATTGGTCACACTGGCTACCTCAAAGCTCAACAGATCAAACAAAGATGATAAAAAGGCTGAGGAGAAGAGAAGACTTGAAGCCGTTCGGATGGCAATTCAAGAAGATAGGGAGCAAAGACAAATAAAGGCAGCGCTAGCTTTAGAGAGACACTATCAAATGCATATCACAAATGAAGAAGAAGATGCAAAACATGTTGAAATATAATATGCCTCTGCATTAGCCCCTGGTGGAAGATGCTTGTACAGTGGCTGGAGCTCCGACTTGTTGAGGTCCGGCTCCCTCGTAGTCATCTACAAATAGTCTTCCTGTGATGGTTACGTTAGCGATCTGAAACCCCTCTGAGCTAGTTTCAAATCCAGTGATACTCCCTCCATCAGGTGAGTAGAGCAATAAGTTTCCAGCACCCAATTCAGATGCGCTTTCTCCATTGCTTGGGTCCCCACCAACAAAAATTGAGGAACCAACCCCAAGGTAGCTTCGAATGACAAGGCTGCCTTGCGTTTCCACAGTGGCTGCATTGACAGTAAGTTTTCTAGTTCTTGGATCCCAACCAAACACCTCAGACAAGAATGCTGGTGGAGGAGGAGGACAATCGCAGATAACAGCTGGTGTCAGTGGCTGGGGCGCAGGTTGTTGAACTTCTTCGAGGGGTTCTGCTGGTATTTCAGCCGCTGGAGACGAAGAAATGTAAGTAAATTCTTCCAATGCGTCTTTAGCCTTCTTGTTTTTCTTCTGTAGTAAAGAACGACCCATTGTCATCTGCGCATTTTCGGTCAACAAGCCATTGTCGGGAATTGTAAGTATTGATTGCAGCGGTGACGAATTCCAGATGAATGCAACGTTTAAGAGTACAATTCCTAAAAGTAAAACAAAGTTACGTCGCCTTTCTTGCCTTAACGCGGCGTTTAGCAGGCCTTGCACTTCTGCTCCATCTAGAGGCATTGAACGTGGTTTCATGTGTATCGTATTTCCAATCAAATCCAATATATACACCAAGCTGTACGAAGTTAGTTAGGGTGACGAATAACAAATCTTAGAAAAAAGAGGTTGGCTTGTCAATGCAGAAATGCAGCTTCACCCTGACCGAGGCAAATTGTACAATAGACTGTGAGATCAATCAATCATTACATCAACCTGAGAATGGTGCTTGTATTGCATTTAAGAACATTTTAAAGTATAGTCTACGATTCCATTCAAGGTTTGGATTCAGAGTCAGTGAAGTCAGCATCAATGACATCATCACCGCCTGGAGGTGGTGGCGTCCCTGCACCAGCGTCGGCACCAGGCGCTCCTTCAGCCCCTCCTGCACCTCCCTGAGAGTACACTGCTTGACCTAACTCCATCATAGTTTTTTGCAGGGTCTCCATAGAATCCTTGATTTTTTGCGTGTCGTCCATTGCAGCAACATCCTTTAAATCCTTGATCATACCCTCGATCTTACTCTTTAACTCAGCTGGAGCCTTATCACCAAACTCAATCACTTGTTTCTCGGACTGATATACCATTGAATCTGCTTGATTCTTCACATCAACCAACTCACGCCTCTTCTGATCCTCTGCCGCATTCTTTTCCGCATCCTTCACCATTTTGTCTACTTCGTCAGATGGCAAGGTGGATGCTCCTGTAATCTTAATTTCTTGCTTCTTGTTCGTGCCCTTTTCTGTGGCAGCAACGCTGAGGATGCCATTGGCATCAATGTCAAAGCGGACCTCAATTTGAGGGACGCCACGAGGAGCAGGAGGGATGCCATCGAGTCTGAAAGTTCCCAAGCTCTTGTTATCCCGTGCAAACTCACGCTCCCCTTGCAACACGTTGATTTCCACGGAAGTTTGACTATCTGCCGCAGTGGAGAATGTCTCAGTCTTGGAGGTGGGCAAGGTAGTATTTCTTGGGATGATTTTGGTTGCTACACCACCCAATGTCTCAAGACCCAGGGAGAGAGGCGTCACATCGAGAAGAACAATGTCAGAAACCTCTCCCGCCAAAACTCCTCCCTGCACGGCAGCACCGAGGGCGACGACCTCATCAGGGTTCACAGTCACATTGGGCGCCTTGCCTGCCAATTTCTCTACGAGCCCCTGGACAGCAGGGATACGAGTAGAACCACCGACAAGGATGACCTCATCGATATCGCTATAATTGAGTTTGGCATCTCTGAGGGCAGTCTCCACTGGGACACGGCAACGGTCGAGTAGATCAGATGCCAACTGCTCAAATTTGGAACGAGTGAGGCTGGTATCAATGTGCTTTGGACCCTCAGATGTGGCAGTAATGAAAGGCAATGAGATAGTAGTTTGAGAAGCACTACTCAGTTCAACCTTTGCCTTCTCAGCTGCCTCTGTCAAGCGCTGAAGTGCCTGGCGGTCGGAACGGAGATCTATACCCTCTGCAGACTTGAAATCGTTAGCGAGCCAATCTACGATGCGCTTATCAAAATCATCACCACCCAGATGAGTGTCTCCTGCCGTGGAGAGCACCTCGAAAACGCCATCGCCGACCTCCAAAATGGAGACATCAAAGGTGCCACCGCCCAAATCAAAGACAAGGATTGTTTCATTCGACTTTTTATCCAAACCGTAAGCCAAGGAGGCAGCAGTCGGCTCATTGATAATGCGGAGGACTTCCAAGCCACCAATTTTACCGGCATCCTTGGTGGCCTGACGTTGGGAGTCATTGAAGTATGCTGGGACTGTGATGACTGCCTTGGTCACAGAATCTCCCAGAAACTTGGAAGCATCGTCTGTCAACTTGCGCAGAACAATGGCAGAAATTTCTTCGGGAGAAAACTCCTTGTTCGCATTTGAGCAGACAATTTTGACGTTGCCATTTCCATCGGCGATGACCTTGTACGGGATCTGCTTGCTCTCATCCTGAACTTCATTCATTTTTCTGCCAATGAAGCGTTTAACAGAGAAAAAGGTATTTTCTGGGTTAACAACACCCTGGCGCTTGGCAATCTGTCCCACCAGGCGGTCACCTGTCTTGGTGAAAGCGACTACTGAAGGAGTGGTACGTCCACCCTCAGCGTTGGTGATGATAGTTGGCTTGCCTCCTTCCATGGCGGCTACGGCAGAATTTGTGGTGCCTAAATCAATACCGACGACCTGTATGGTATACGAGTTATGTTTAGACGTCCTAGGCTACACAAGAGTCGAGTTTGCCAGAACTACGTTCTCGCAGATGCACTCACCTTTTCTGCCTTGACAACCACGGTGTTCTTCCGAGCAATTCTCGGAGCTACATGTGAGTGAGTCTTGATAGGAATGCCAGACAAGCCTATTTTGCGACCACTCAGGCCTTGTCTGCTGGTGAAAGTGTTCGTCTGCATCTCTTAATATTCGACCAAAATACAGTACTTGTTTTTGCTACAGGAAAAGATAGCTTCGGTATATATATAACCAAAATGTATTGGGAAATTTCCTGTGTAGTTCGGAAATCTGAGCCCCGCATGCCGGAATACCACGGGAAGTCTCTGGAAGACAGGGATGAAATGGGGCATTGCGTGTGGTTGCAATGTTTCTGCATCATCATTCAAAGCAATGAGGAGAAATGTTCACACTCTTCTTACTATGAGATGATATAATCTTTGCTTCTAATCTGTTTTTCTATCGCTCCATGTTTTATTAGCTGGAGGTCGTGATTGACCACTATTATTGTTATTGCCATTACTACTGCTAGGACCTGCCAGCGCCTTTGCCGAGGCCGCCAGCACATGTGCCGCACCCTTTAAACTAGGCCCAGGTATTTTCAATTTCTCTTTCCATTTACCAGAACTTTGTGTCGGTGGTGCTGATCTAAATAATGGCTGTCTTTCTGGCATTGAAAAGCCAGCCATGCCGGAACCAATAGTACTACTTCCTCCTACACCCGCACTTGAACCTCTTGACATCAATTCAACTTCACCAAGATTCTGCCATGATTTGCTAGTGCCATTGAGCTTTGAGAGTAACCGCCTGCCCTCAAACTCGTCATCCTCCCCTGCAGAACTTGCTCTTTGGGGCGAAGCAGGCGGACTTGGGCCAGTAGAATAGTACCCTCTAAGCGCAGCGATTGAAGAATGATGGGGTGCCATCTGCTGGTATGGTACATCACCCAAATGGTGTAAATCAGGTGGTGTCACCCTGCCATAATGTGTAACAATCATGCCTGCCCACGTCGAATACTGCGGGTCCACAGGGAGAGGTCGTGTAGGTATCAGCAACGAGTCTCTGGCATACATGGTTATCTCAGAGAGTAAGCCATTGGCTCTTTTTATATCCGATACAGTGACGTTGTATCTGATGGCCAAGCCAGCAAGAGTGTCCAACTTAGTTACCTGAAGGAGGGGAGTCGGGTGAGAGAGGTTGGGCATAGAGAGGTCGGTAGGTCTCACGACCTCACCTACCCTGTGTTTGACAAAAAAATCATCACAGCTTGTTTCTGTCGGTGCGCCACTACCTGAGCCAGACTCAGGCTCTCCGTCAGAAATCTCCATTATAGAAATTGTATGGACGTAAGCCTCGGCTTGCACTTGCTCAGCGATATAACATGAAGCAATTTCGTTTTATTTACGTACAAAGCATACGCTCTAATTTCGAGGCCCCACAGCCATTTGGACGCACGATCCTTTAACGAGAATAACCACTTGGAAAGGAGAGCATTATTGATTTGATGTTATGCTTGAATATGTACAAGAGTACGGAAATATCTTCCGGTGCGCTATTGTGCCCACTTCATCACTGTTTTGTACAACCCATGATCATGAATATTCATACGACGTATACTGTAACTAAAACTTCCGCGATATTGATAACGGTTTCTTTATAACAATAATATGGGGGAGCTTGAAAAGAATATAACAGAAAAGACAGCCTTTCCTTCTGACTTGCTGGCTGCGTGTAGAGCTGGAGATGCATTGCCTCAACGTGCCCCCAGAGCCAAAAGACAACGTACTCACAATGTAGAGGTCGACAGAATCGTCATAACAGAACCCAACATTGATGTCTCTTTGATAAAAGGAAGCAAGGTCGATGTGGTCAATCACTGTACCGCCAGAGCAGACCTCCCAGCGTACAGAAGCGCCGCTGTCGGCTCTTACAATTTTGAATACTTAGATCATACTGCGGACATACAACTGCATGCTTGGGGCAATACTCTCGCTGAAGCTTTCCAGAATGTTGCATTAGCAATGTATAATTATATGACTCCCTTAGAAGGTATCGAAATACTTGATGACAGTGGCGGAAGGACATTCTCGGTAGAAGGCCATGATATGCAGTCACTGTTGTACAATTTCCTAGATGAGCTGCTCTTTAATTTTGCAACAGATTTTTTTGTTTGCAAAGAGATACATATACATGAATTTGATAGAGAAAGGTTGAAAATAAAAGCCCAAGGGAGAGGAGAGATATTTGACAGATCAAGACATGTTTCAGGGACAGAAATTAAAGCGGTCACCTACTCGGCAATGCAGATCAATGAGACAGAATCAGATGCTGAGGTATTTGTTATAGTTGATATTTAACTGAAAAATCATATTGAAAACGAATCAAGATTATGTACAAGATCTGCTAAATCTGCCAAGGTTACGCCTTGGCCATTCTCTGTGTTCCTCTCGTCTTGCCTCTCCAAGATGTCATTTGAATGGGGAGGCTTGGAAGGCGTTGCCTCCTGCAATAACTGGCCCAGATTGCCAAGTGTAACTCTGCTACCAGGACCCCTAGGGGGTGTCGGGGGCATGGAGCCATGTGTAGAGCCATGTGTGGAGCATACAGACTCAACCTCCTCCACTAACGGTGGCGTCTCAATTCCACTGCTTGTGCTGCTACCACCAGCAAAGTGCTGCATTCCTGCACTCAAAGTCTCCATCTGTAGAGCGGCCTTGCATGAAATTGGGGCGCTCTTCCCCAGAGTAACGACACTCTCCACGGCTTTGCGTATAAGGGGCTGGGCCTCTGCAGCTGCCTTCTTCCTCTGTTCTGCCCGCCTTTCTAGACTCCGCATCTCTTTAGTCTTTGCTCTTGCCTGCTTATAAGTATCTAAAAAGTGCTCTGCTATAGCCTCATCTAATCGTTGCTTTCCTAGAGCGGCAACCACACTTCTAGACTCCAGCTCAGCAACAGCCCTCGCAGCCGAGCCGGCTGCGGCAGTCACTTCTTCATCTGAAAGACCCACCCCTGTTCCTCCTCTCTCTACAGACAAGTTGACTATGACACTAATATTGCAAGGACACACAACATTAAATCTTCTATCTTGGTATACTGCACTTGCGGTGGCAGAAATACTTGCAGTAAATGCTCCCCTACTGTTCTGAATTTGTGATGCTTCACCACCAGCGCCCAACAAGCTCGTAGAAAGGGCTCTTAATCTACTCGGCATGCCAGGTCTATCCCCTGTCTGCCCTTGATTTGAGTCTTCTGCATGCCTCAGCCAGTCTGCAACAACTTTCAACTGCTTCTCAGGTACCCCAGACCTCTTAGCTAAGGTCGGGGGCCTCTTCAAGTATGACTTCAACTTTCCCAATGCAGCAATTCCTTCATCGGGTGTTTGTCTGACATAGAAATATAATCTACCAAAGCTTTGCCCAGAGACATTTGCAAATGGAATGCTTCTTTCTTGCTCTAATTGAGATAACAGGTTACTGCTCAGATCCTCCCGCACCTTGATGTAGAATGAACGCTTGCTTTTGTCTCCCCGCAACATGTGGATAGTCACTACAGGCCCATCTTGTATATCTGACTGGCAATTGGCCGGGAAACGAGCCAATTCCTCCCAGACAACCACACTTCTACTTTGTTCCACAACTCCTTCTGGCAGAGCCATTACAATGGTGTCAGGTGAAGAAGCTAGGGTGGGCATCTCTGTCTTCCACATCAAGGACAGGTCCTCATTTGGCAACATCCACAAACTCAGATGACCTGCCTCATTTGTTGGTCTCAGTTGAGCAGGTGATTGCATCATTTCTCTGCTTAGTTTGCCTACTGGTATTTCTATCAGTGGCTCGCTAAGAGCGGCTACCAGGGATGCTGCGTGTCTAGCTGGGATAATTGCAGCTTTGTGCAAGGGCAAGCCAGGAGCTGCAAGCATGATAGTCATCTCTTGTCTAGCACGTGAATAGTTATTCACCAATCGCAATTCAGTCCTACAATCCCTAAGCATAGAAGTAAGCCGTGCATCATGCGGAGATTGGAGGTGTTGTTCCACGCTCGGTGGTCTATCAATTCCTTCACTAGTAGAAGTGACATTTGAACCGCTCCCTTCTGTCTCCTTACTATCATTTTCTAAATGAGAGTGCTTTTGAAGCCACTCCTTAAATGGCAGCCAACGCGGGGAGCAGTTGGTGACCTGATTTTCGCTAGCCATATGTTGGAAACCTGAAGGGGCGACAATCATGTGGTCAAAGAGTAAGAAGAACAGCTAGCGTGCAAATTGAGCTCCAATAATACTGGAATACCGTATGTTCCACCACTTTCTGGAAGTAGGAGCGGACTGCGCGCACTTACAGTGGGCACCAGCAATTCCCAGAACTCAGAAATTTCAAATTGCAGAACCAATACGTACCTTGGTGATATTCGTATGACTATTGCTCAAATACAATCTTAACTGGGGGTTATCAGTGTTTAAACTTTGACCTCGAGCCGTTGCTTTATGCCTCGAACCCAATTATGACGAATTTGAAAGTCGTAAGATACAATCATACGTTGAATTTTGAATATTGAATTGTCTGAATAGATGGCCAGAATCCTGCGAAGATATAATTCTCGTAGTATCATCTCGAGCTTCTTGTGAGCTACCAAGTACTCCACTCCCGCGGGAATCTACACTTTGATCAGAATGAGGAACCTAGGGCGCGTAGTGCGGGTATATCTGACCGGACAATGATTGCTGTCTTCGGTCATTATCAATACCGTCTTACATAGGTCAGGGAATTAGTTCCTAAGTTCACTAATATGCGTGCAAGCAAGATGATGAAACACCTTGGCATTTACACGCCCACCTTCACAGGAGACCCTTAGAGTGGGATGACCTTTTCCCAAGTAAATACATCATCTCTGTCAGTTCTGCCAAAGTGGCCATAAGCAGCAGTGTGGATATAGCGGTCACCCCCACGTTTGAGATCAAGAGCTTTAGCAATCATACCAGGGCGGAAGTCGAACTTGGCACGGACCTTGGCCAGAATTTCAGAATCAGGAATCTTCCCAGTTCCATAAGTGTCCACAAATACAGAGAGAGGTTCAGCCACGCCAATAGCATAGGACACCTGCACCAAACAGCGACGAGCAAGTCCTGCAGCAACCACAGATTTGGCAGCTTGGCGTGCAATGTAAGCACCTGAGCGATCGACCTTCGTGGGATCCTTTCCAGAGAAGGCTCCACCTCCATGGGCTCCCCAACCACCATAGGTATCAATGATGATCTTACGACCAGTCAAGCCAGCATCACCATGAGGGCCCCCAATGACAAAGCGTCCACTTGGATTCAGATGGAAAATTGTCTTGTCGTCGAGATACTTTTCTGGGACAACGGGTTTGATGACATGCTCCATCAACTCCTCTTGGATCTTATCGTTGCTAATATCTGGGGAGTGTTGAGTAGAGATGAGAATGGTGTGGACACGGATAGGAGTCACAGCACCATCAGCTTCCTTCTTATATTCCACAGTGACTTGAGTCTTACCATCAGGGCGCAACCAACCGCATGTACCGTTCTTTCTGACCTCAGTGAGGCGATAGCCCAACTTGGTGGCCAAAACGTGAGTCAATGGCATCAATTCCTCAGTTTCATCTGTGGCATAACCAAACATATGACCTTGATCACCAGCACCGGTTTCCTCAAGCGTTTTTGTACCCATTCCATGGACACCCTGGCCAATGTCTGGGGATTGTTCCTCAATGTGAACCAATACCTTGCATTTGTCACAATCAAGTCCCACATCATCACTGGTGAACCCAATGTTGCGGCAAGTGTCCCGAACAATCTGCTCATAGTCAACCTTGGCCTGGGTGGTAATTTCTCCAAACACCATCACCATGTTTGTCTTTGTGGCAGTTTCACATGCAACTTTGGACTCTGGATCTTGTGCCAAACAAGCATCAAGAATAGCATCTGATACCTGATCAGCAAGTTTATCAGGATGGCCTTCATTAACGGACTCTGTGAGATTGTGAGAACAACGAGGAGTGGGGTTAGTCCGGAGATAGGATAGGCTGACGGCAGGCGGCAGTTGATGCAAAGCAGCCTTCGAATTAGAATTGTGACTGGATGTAATTGTCAATTCTGACTCCCAAACTCGTATGCCATCGGCACTATACAAGGATTACCCTCACAATTCAAGATCGCCACTCACCAGATGTGAAAAGGAAAGTGTCAGTGGTCATCTTGGCGGGATCGTGACTGCGACAAACTGCAATTGGATTTGGGAGATTAGTCAGACTGTGATGGTGCAGAAAAAAGAACAAATAGTCACAAGTAGCGTCAGCTTTCCCGAGTTGCCAGCAGCCGCATTATCGCTTTTGTTCTCAAAGTGGGAACTTACCAAGTATTCTATGAACACAATGTACAAGCGAGAATACGTAACTCCTGATTATTGATTCTCAAGAGCATCTTTTGAAGGAGTGCAGCCACCAGCGCCGCTGCACAAAAATTTGCATCAAGCAACTGTACCTCTGTATGGCATGTGAGCGTGCAGCTAAAATGGCAAATAAACTGTAATTTAATAATAACAGTAAACTTCATTCTTATTTCATTGGTTGTTTCCTTCTCAGGGCCCTTGAAGCTAACGATCGTGTACACAACACACATTCTTTTGGCGACTACAAAGACCTGGATTTCAACTGTGGTTATTGCACATACATGGGTGTCGAGGAGGTGTATCCTGCTTGGAACAGGACCGTAAAACAAGTGCTGCAACACCACAATGTTGATCCAAATGTGGGATTGTCAGCTACGCAAGTCGAAGAACTACAGAGCGTTTATGGATACAACGAGCTTCAAAAGGCTTCTAAGCCCAGTATATGGTCTCTCATACTCGAACAGTTTGACGATACTTTGGTCAAGGTGCGACATATTGTCTTTGGTGTCTCCCTCACTTCATTGTTGCCCTCACCGCTTTCTCCTCCTTACAGATTTTACTCTTAGCCGCAGCGATCTCTTTTGCTTTGGCTTGGTTTGAAAATGACTCAGAAGAAGGAGGATTAAAAGCTTTTGTTGAACCCCTGGTTATTCTGCTGATATTGGTCCTCAATGCAGCTGTGGGAGTCTGGCAGGAGAACAACGCTGAAAATGCACTAGAGGCACTTAAAGAAATGTCGGCAGAGAATGCGATTGTCAGAAGGGGAGGTAAATTGATTGTAGAGTTTCCTTCAAAGGACCTCGTTCCAGGAGACATTGTAGAAGTCAGAACTGGCGATAAAATTCCTGCCGATTTACGAGTCGTTTCATTGCACACCGCTGTTCTGAGGTTGGAGCAAGCCGCATTGACAGGAGAGAGTGTTGCAGTGTCCAAAACTGCAGCTCCCTGTGGCTCAGATGATATTGAGTTGCAAGGAAAGGAGTGCATGTTATTCAGTGGAACAGGTGTGGCTTCTGGATCATGCACTGCAGTTGTTGTTGCCACTGGTATGTCCACGGAAATTGGCAAAATCCAAGCTCAGATCCAAGAAGCCGCAGATGAAGAGGATGATACTCCTCTGAAAAAGAAACTTGATGAATTTGGGGAGACCCTTGCCAAATTCATCTTGTACATCTGTGTGGCTGTATGGCTCATCAATTACCATCACTTCCTGAGTTGGAAAGTAGTCCCAGGGTCAACCTGGATCCCCGATCTCAATAGTATTGAGTTCTCACTGTCAAGATGCACTTTTTACTTCAAAGTAGCTGTTGCATTGGCAGTGGCTGCTATACCAGAAGGACTGCCTGCTGTGATAACCACATGTTTGGCCCTAGGCACCCGAAAGATGGCAAAGCGGAATGCCATTGTAAGGAAGCTGCCTTCAGTAGAAACATTAGGGTGCACCACTGTGATCTGCTCTGATAAGACAGGTACTTTGACCACAAATCAAATGAGTGCCGTTACTTTGATTGTATTTGGGGACACACCAAAGGATGTGGAGGAATATAAAGTGGAGGGTACAACGTATGATCCTGATGAAGGGTGCGCTGTGGGGGCCTCGATTGGCCAGGAAAACCTCCGCACATTTGCAGAAATATGTGCACTGTGCAATGATGCCAGGTTGGATGTTAAACATGGCCACTTCAAAGCTGTAGGACAGCCGACTGAAGCAGCATTGATCGTGTTGGCGGAGAAGTTGGGGCTTCCTGATACGGGGGCCCAAGCTGCAGTTGTCATGACCCGTCGCAAAGCATTGGAGACTGGGGAGGGGAGTGTCATGGGTGCATGTGAGATGCATGTGAACAGCATGCAGAAATTGGCCACCTTGGAGTTTGATAGGGACCGTAAGTCTATGAGTGTCCTGTGTGCCCCTGTGAAGAATGAGAATGGACGCCGTGCACCTAGGACCCGCAGTGGCCGTCTGGCCACTTTTGTAATGGGAGGTGCCGATAGCAGTGGCAATGTATTGTTTGTGAAAGGTGCTGCAGAGTGTGTACTGCAGAGGTGCTCTCGAGTCATGCTGGCTGATGGGAGCGTCGTTAAAATGGATGCATTTGCACGCAACAAGGTACTCAAGTCAATCGATATGGCGGCTGGCCATGCTCTTCGCATGCTGGCCTTGGCTGTGAAGCCTACCTTGGAAGGACATTTAGCATCATATGATGGTAGAGACAGTCACCCTGGCCATGCCCTTTTGGCAGACATCTCAAAGTATTCGACGATTGAATCTGATCTGGTATTTGTCGGGTTGACTGGTCTGCAGGATCCCCCGCGCACAGAGGTGAAGCAGGCTATAGAAGACTGCTCAAATGCAGGTATTAGAGTAATTGTCATCACTGGTGACAATAAACTCACAGCAGAAGCAGTGTGCAGAGAGATCGCCGTGTTTGGATACGAACAGGACATGGAATCTAGATCGATGACAGGATCAGCATTTGCTGCATTGCCTGAATCTGAAAAGCGGGCCTTTTTGGCTCAGGGAGGTGGTCTATGCTTCTCCAGAGCAGAACCCCGTCATAAACAAGATATTGTTCGACTGTTGAAAGATATGGACGAGGTTGTGGCAATGACTGGTGATGGGGTAAATGATGCACCAGCTTTGAAATTGGCAGACATTGGCGTTGCCATGGGAATAACAGGAACTGAGGTGGCCAAGGAGGCTTCTGATATGGTCCTTGCTGATGACAACTTTGCAACAGTTGTAGCTGCTGTCGAAGAGGGCAGAGCTATCTATAATAATATGAAGGCATTTATTCGGTACATGATCTCATCGAATATTGGTGAAGTTGCCTCAATTTTCCTGTCGGCAGCTCTGGGACTCCCTGAAGGTCTGATTCCTGTGCAACTGCTCTGGGTCAATCTGGTTACAGATGGTCCTCCAGCGACTGCTTTGGGATTCAACCCAGCGGATCCTGACATCATGTCCAAGCCTCCAAGAAGATCGTCAGATCACTTTATCACCCCTTGGATACTGTTCAGGTGGCTGGTGGTTGGGCTGTATGTTGGATGTGCCACTGTAGGCGCCTTCATCATATGGTACACCCAAGAGTCTTTCTTATTTGGATTGATTGATTTGTCAGAAGACGGGCATACTCCTGTATCATTGGAGCAACTGAGGAAATGGGAAGGATGCACTACAGGTGGTCCACTTTGGAAAGGATTCAATCCATCTCCCTATTCAGCGGGCATGGAGACAATATCATGGGGAAGCAATGCGTGTGACTATTTTGTTGCTGGAAAAGTTAAGGGTCAGACATTGTCACTATCAGTATTGGTAGCAATTGAAATGTTCAACGCTGCTAATGCATTGTCAGAAGATAACAGCATGCTCACCATGCCAGTGTGGAGGAATCCCTGGCTTTTAGTGGCAATGGCAGTTTCCTTTGGCCTGCACTTTCTCATTCTCTATGTGCCCCCATTGGCTGCTATTTTTTCAATAGTTCCTTTGTCGTTGCATGAATGGTATCTTGTTTTGGCCTTGTCATTGCCAGTTATTCTTATTGATGAGATTCTGAAATTCATAGGCAGGACATTTGTCAACACATACTCTTCAGACAAGGAGGTTTCATCCAAGTCAAAATTGGAATAAATTTGAAGGTTTAAAATTTTTAGTACATGAGAATATATATTCATATATCTATATATCTATATATCATTAGTTTGTGCTCTTATACTAGGATGAGCTCTTATTACTTTTCCTGCCTCCTCTCGCCTCCTCTCTTCCAATTCCAGGGGTGCCTGGCTGTCTTCTCATGCTGTTCGCTCGCTTTCTTGGTTGCAGGACTGCTCCCATTGTTCTCGCTCCTCTGCCTAAAGTCGTCTCTCTTGTTGATGTGGTGCTGCTTTGAAGTGGCGCTGCCTCTACGATGGCCTCTGGTATTCTCCCTTCTGCTGACTCCTAGCGGAGGTGGTGGACTTGAAGGCTTGGTGTCACGACAGGCTGCCAATACTCGAACCGAATCGGCTGTGTCGGATAGAGGTATGCTAGCGATACCTAATGACGGATCGTCACTAAATGCCCCAGGCGGAGGAAGTTGCTCTGGGGCAGGTGCTTCTAAATCAAGAGCTGAACTTTCTTCCACCTTGGGCATCACCTCAGTCAAGTGCTCTTCAGCAGCTGCCAGTACCTCCATGATATTATACTTTTGAGGAGGGCTGGTTGCATTGGAACTATTACTCATCATTTCATGACCTAGTGGCATGCCTGGGGCTACATTTGGAGTTGAATGCACATAGTCCAAAGCTTTAATTGAACCTACGATGCTCTTTAACTCTCCGTTGGTGAGAGACAGACCTTGAATGGTGAGATTGCCATTTTCATGCACCATGCGCATGGCCACCTTTGTACACTGCTCCAAAGCTTCCGCGTGGCTGATAGGAGCATAAGGGCGAGTCGTTGCTAGCCTTCCACAGAAAACCAAGCCTTCCAAGTCCTCCATGGTGAGTGAATTCACAGACTGGTAAGCAGCACATTCCAGCACAGCATGCCTCTCCATCTGTGCCAAGTAGTTGCTGTACATGTCAAAAGTGTTTGAGAAATACAGAATCTCAATCAGTGAGGATATAGATTGTGAGACTGCTGCTTTAATAGCTGCTTTAGTGTCCTTTGCAGCAGTAATGGCTGCTTCTTGCCTAGTATGATCTGCAACCGCTGCCACAGCTGCTTGGCGCTCCTTGATCCACTCTGTATCTGGTTTGATAGGTGGAAGGGGTGCTGGAGGAGGAATTGAAGCTACAGCCTTCTGCTTGGCAGCCTGTAACTCTTCAGCCAAAGGAATTTGAATGGCATCTTCAAGCTTCTCCAGTTCGTCAAGAACTGCAAGTAGGGCTGGCTTTGTGGCAAGGCTGGCTAGCTGGTCTGCGTTTAGGCCCCTGCCTGCAGCAGATTTAACTTCAAGCTCTTCAACAGATCTCAATCGTTTCCTTGTGTTTCTAAGGCGCTTCTGAAGAAAGCTCATGACGGGACTAAGAACATCTGGTTTGATCAAAACGTCCAGTTGAGAGGAAGAAGCACTGGAGGGTCGCTGGCTGGACATAGCTACCGGTTTCTTGAATGTAAGACGCTTTCAGTGTTTAATTTTGGGAACAAGGAGCGTCCTTAGCGAATAAAGCCTTAATCTAATGAGTATTTCTTCCTCAAGATCTTGAAGACGCGGAGTTATGTCGCCTTCACCGAGTAATTACAAGTCTAATTCTTTGATGTAAATGATCAACCAATTATCCCTCAAGTACTGTTGTAGAAGAAGTTTATTCCTTGATACGAACTTCAATTGATCATCCACCAAGTACTACGAGCGATTATTCTTTCATAAATGCTTCCATTAGCGCTTTTGAAGACGGCTCAAGGACATGCAGTGGTATGTACTCCTCCTGAGCGGTCTTGTGTCGCGGATTGATTAATTTCATCCTTGTTTGCAGCTTGTAGAGCTTAAGAATGGAGAAACATACAATGGACATTTATTTCATTGTGACACATGGATGAACATTCATCTTAGAGAAGTCATCTGCACCTCGAAGGTATGACCAATGCAAACTCCATTTTCTCTTCCGCGTTGACAGACAGTATGATTTCCTCGTTGTAGGATGGAGACCGATTCTGGAGAATGCCAGAGGCTTACTTAAGGGGTAACACTGTTAAATATCTTAGAGTTCCAGATGAAGCATTAGAGAGAGCCAAGGAAGAGAGTTTAAGACGTGATGAGAGACGGCCTTTCACAAGTGGCAGAGGTGGGCGTGGAAGTGGTAGAGGTGGGGGCAGAGGCCCTCCATCAGGCCGTGGAGGTAGAGGCTCAGGAAGAAATTAGTATAATTACTCCGATATAAAACTTCAGAAAGAGAATTCTTGAATTACAATTAAAAGCTTCCTTCATTAGAATGGGTATCCATAGACTTTTTCTCATCTGGAGATACCACAGTACCGATGAGTCGAAGGAATGCGATACATTTTTTGGTGCACATCCTAGATTGCCAGCATCTTCTTCCGCTTTTGTTTCTTCATGTGGAACTGATCTCCAGGGGATCTCTTGCCATAAGGCCCATAATTAATACTGTCGTCATATATGGCCCTATCTAACACTACCTTGAGTCCAAACTGAGCTATCAAAGCAATTGGGATGAGCCATTTACTACTGCGGTCAGGATTACTGGCCTTTTGGGCTGCCTTTGGGTCGTAAAGAAAGGGCGGCGTGTTATATGCCAGATTTGCTGTTTGTTCTATCAATTCAACAATCCAAGCCAATTCCTCAATTTCATTATCAGACGCAAAATCGTCATCACCATTAAGGAATTGTGTAGCATTCAGTACCACCTTCTCCCCTCCTGCATTCATTTGACACCGCGAGCTGTTTTCTATGAGGACCACTGGTAGATCAGCCGATATTCCCTTGCCTCCCGCTTTGATTGCAGATCTGACTTGATTCGTCCTCTCCTTCACATGGTCTTCAAAAGTGACGCCTGGAGGAGCAGACGTAGAACTGGCCCTGGTGAAACCAATCACTGTGTTGTCCCAAATGTCAGCGCCCAAGACGCGAGAAATGCCTTTGATGACATTCCTATCTGATGAATCTACTTTCAAAGCATCCAACCTGTCCAAGTATAACACAACATCAATTTCAAGGTCTTTAATAGATCCAGCTATCAGTTCCAACCTCCCATCCGACACTTTATCACCTTCCATGACAGATGGAGTGTCAATCAACCTGAGAGTAAAGTCGCCATTGATGGTAGACAGCGTCCTTGAAAACATTAATGGGCGGCCACTGTCCGGTTGGAACGCCATAGAAGATGCAGCGCGTTCATTGAAAATTGAATTCACTGTGGAGCTCTTGCCAACCCCACCCCTTCCTAGAAGGAGAATTGTCAACGTGTCCCGGTTATCTTCATGGAGTTCACCGAGCAGACTCTGCAAGGATTCTTGAGTGGAGAAGGGGAAATCTGTGAAAGAATCCCATTCTTTATCTGTGGGTGGCTGGGGTGCTTGCTGAGGGGCTTGCCTCCCACCAAATCCACCAAAGCCAGGGATATTTTGAAGGGCGGAGAGAGGAACGGTGCCGAGGCCAGGTATATGGACCATCATTTGATCTGCAGATCCACCTTTTTCACCTATGGGACATCATTGATTGTGTTAGTGAGATGCTGTGATTGACAATTGTGCGCCAACAAGGTATAATGCACTGGCATCTTGTCCAAGAGCATTATAAAACAACTCACCGTCACCTTCTACAACAGCATCTTCGACTTCGTCATCTATTTCGACTTCTTCAACAGCTCCTTCTTCCTCGCTTTCATACTCATCCTCATACAGCTCCTCTACATCGTCCACTTCACCATCATTATACTGATGCTGATACTCCATATTATATGTATCCTTGCTTACTCCAACGTTTATTTTATCGAATGCTGTTAATGCATTTATATGCTGGCTCTTTGAATAAATAATGCTTTCTTTATCCTAGTGACTGCCGCAGCAGTGATGCGGACGCTGTGATTGTGAAAAAGATTGCCTCCATTACATGCATTCACACTGTATCATTCTCCAAGTAACGTCATCAGTTCAACATCATTATTCAAGGGGTTACGAGGCTCTGCCTTGATCATTGCACCAGCAGTGAATCCTTCACTATTCTTTGCAGCGACATTTGCACCAGCATTAATTAATATGCGTATGGCATCTCCTCTGCCATATCCTGCAGCGAAGTGCACCGCAGTGTTACCTCGGTTGTCAGCCTCATTGACATCAACACCATTATCCAGCAATGCCTTGGTCGCATCTTCCTTGTCGAAGCCGACAGCATAGTGAAGGGCACACCGCCCCTCTGCGTCACGATCTGCGCCCTTTCCAACTGCCAGAAAATCTTCAACAGCTTCTACATCTCCATATTTAGCTGCATCTAAAATGTTAGTTATTTCTGCCAGTGGAGCAGCATTATCAACTGCAGGTGAGGCAGCACCAGGAATTGCATCCCCCAATCTCTCTCCTATCTTTGAAAGGAATGTTGGGTCATTCATGTATTTCATCATTGCAGCCATGCCTCCTGTCCTTATTTCTTCAAACATCGGCTTGAGTTCAGGGTCCTCCTGCATCATCAAGCATGACTGTCAAAGATGCGCAAAGCAAGAAGTGTCAGTGTCATAGGACTCACCCTCAACTGCTCCATTCTAGATTTAAATTGCGGATCCGCCATAACGCTCATCATCTGCTGCATTTCTTGCTGTACCTGTGGATTAGCCATTTGCTCTTCAAGTTGTTTCATCTGTCCCGCGACAGCTGGGTTACTCATAGCCTGTTTCAAAGCCTCCATTTGGCCCTGTCGAGGATCTTCGGCACTCTTCACCATTAGACGGCATATACGGCGAGGGTGCGGCCTTGACGTCTTCCAAGATGTGCAGGAATTGTGCTCAAATTGAGTTATTTTGCTCCACATTGTTGCTGATATACTTCAGGTCGATAATGTACAAAAATGTATCAAACGAATTGACCAAAACTGTATTCCAATGCAGAGGCTGGCGTTATAACTAATCTTATCTGTCCATTATCCAGTCCACTGAAGAAATACATTCAAGTTTTTAAATGTCGTGTATGTTGTACTGTTAAAATTATTCTAGCAGCTTAATATAGTATCTGTATTATCACGTTCGCCTTGTCACACAAACCTCAAATAAAAGCAATGCTCCCTGTCAATACGTCATTCAGCCCTCAGATAGGTATTTTAAGGTCATCCTTGGGGATTAGTAGAGCATTAAGGCGCCACCGGTCAGTAATTGTTCGTGCCGATGAAGGTTTCTGTCGCGACAAGGTTAGCAGCCCAGCTGGCTCAGTGACTGTCGATGGCACCTCCAAAATCACGTTCTTAGGGGCAGGTGGACAATCTGTTACAGTGGAATGCAGCAAATCAAGCTATATCTTAGATGCTGGACTTGAAGCTGGTCTGGAACTGCCATTCACATGCAGAGGAGGTATCTGTGGTGCATGTGTAGGTAGGGTAACGCAGGGGGAAATAGACCAGAGTGATGTTGCCGATCTGTCCTTTACTGTAAGTGAAGATGAGCAAGCGCAGGGTATGGCTCTCATTTGTATGTCTAGGCCAGTCACAGACGATGTGACAATAGAGACTCAGAGCGACTGGGGTTATGCCCTGGGAATCACCGAGTGGAAGGGGGCTACAGGGCAAATTCTTGGTAAAAGGGTAGAGCCATTGATGGGGCAGAAATGGGATGAAATGAAATAAACCACATATTAATTAACTTTACACACAAACAAAAGCTGTTATACAGAAATAACTAACACCTTAAAGTCAAAAGAGAAGGTTTCAGTTGTTTTTCATTTCCGAAGTGAAGACATAGCCCTCCCACTCGGGCGGGACTCCACCCTTTGCTTCTGTGATGGTGTAATGGATAGCCATGTTGAATTCATATGGATTTGGCTCACGTGGTATCTTGGATAACTTCCAATGCAGCTCTTTTAATGTTTTATTCCCTTTTTTTCCATTACACGGTGAACAACATGTCACCAAATTCTCCCAGCTGTTGCTCCCTCCCTTACTGGCGGGAATAACATGGTCTAAAGTCAACTCGCGGTCTGAGCCACAGTACTGACATGAGAAGTTATCTCTCATCATGATGTTCCGACGATTCAAAGCCACTTTCGGTGATTTACATCTATTTGACCTTGCCCCATTGTACCAGCGTGTTCTCAGAACTGCCGGAAGGAAAAATGACGATCTGACGCTATTGACAGTGGCTTCATAATACTCCAAGACATCTACCTTCTCTAAGATGTCAAGGCAAATTGCCTTTTGCCAGTGAATAACATCAATAGGACGATATGAAGCATCAAGCACAAGAGCACGATAACGACTGAGCACTGATGTTAGCGCATGCTGAGCGAACGACTGATCATGGTCGCAAGGCTGCAATGCAGTGGCAGCTCCGGACAGTGCAGTGCTAGTTGTGAGGTACCGGTGTAAGTCTTGACTAGATGACCGTTTGACAGAGGGTCCGATGGGTCTGAAGTGTATGCAGAGGGTAGTATAAAGATGGGGACACACAAACACACACATGGGCAGTTCTCAAACTCACTTGGGCTTTCTCTTTGTGGATCGGTCTGTATCACTTGCTACAACGCTCAAACAATGAACGTTCCTTTGCCGAGAAAGAAAAGGCCTATGGCGTAAAACAGCTCGCGTTAGCATATTTAAACTACAGGTAAGCAATACTTTGTGTCAGCTATGATACAAGGAAACGTCGTCCTTCTGTTAGCAGGCCGAGATCGTCGCTTTCAAAACCCTCAGTCTGACCTAGCGACTGAGGGCAGCTTTAATGAAATGCTGATGAGAGAGAATAGTTCCGATCAGAGTCCGAAAATAATTACCCAGGGAAAACTTTCCAGATTTGAAGATTTCTTGGGTCAACCCTCTGAGGGGTGCACAGTTAGTGTCCAGCATTGCAGCAACTTGCTCCTATTGCTACACCCAACACACCTTTATTTCTCATTAGACCTAAGAACAATAGGCACTATGTTGTATGAAAGCATCCCTTTCGACAAGAAGACCTCAATCAAGGTGCTCATTGACTCTGAAAACTCAGATCAGTCAGCTAGTATTGACTCGAAAGTGGGAGTAATCCTTGCTCATGGGGCTAGTGGCAATGCAGAGTCCGGAAATATGCCCCACTATTCTAATTTCTTTGTGAATGCGGGTTTCCCTTGTATCCGATTTACCTCTCGCTCGCAGCTGGCAGGGAGAGTGAAGATGTTTAAAGCTATTATGGAATATGGTCCACATTTGCCAGGTTTCGCCAAAGTAGATAGATGGATAGTGTCTGGTCATTCAATGGGGGCTCGTGTTGCTTGTCAGGTTGCTTCAGAGATGCAATCTAAAGTCGCCGCTGTTGTCTTGTTTTCCTACCCCCTGCACCCCCCTGGCAAACCCACGGCCTTGAGAATTGTGCCGCTGATAGATTTGGAACTCCCATTATTCTTTGTGCGAGGGAGCAAAGATCCTTTCAGTCAATCAACTCAATGGGAGTCAACTGTCAAGAAGTTGAAGAGCAAGAATGTCGTCATTGAAAATATGAAGAATGCCGGTCACTCCTTACATACTGATGCAATGGATGCAATCTACGATTCCTTGGCAAGGTTTCTACATTCAACCACCGCTGTCTCAAAAGCTGGGGTCAAAAGAAAAAGGTAAACGTCACTTTCACTTCGTACTGAGGAAATAGGTAGCCGCCACGGGCTCTCCAAGGGAATATTGCTTGGCAAACTCCCTCATAACAAAGTTTGCTCTTGAGTCAGGCTCTTTGATTTGGAGAGGAGTCTGGTTGGGCTGCTTAAACAATGCAAAGACATAACGGTGGGTGCCAATTGGCGGCGCAGGTCCCATATAGGAAGTAACAGGGTTGCCACTGGCTACATTATTCCCACCGATATTTGTCACGATCCAGTGCAAGTACTCTCGCCTTATGGGATTGTCAGGGTCTGGCGCATCTGGATCACTAGCGATAAGGGTGTAAAGGTCGGCCGGCGCAGCACCCTCTATCTCGACTTTCGGTTCGGCGTGTGCCTGCACAACCGCCTTATAAGCAGTGTTGGAAAAAGAGACAAGACGATTGCCAACATACCTCGGATGGTTTCAGCAACATTCCTTCTTCAACAGTTTTTGAACCGAAAGAGAGAAGAAGCCTGATAATCGAACCTGTTTGAGTCGAGTCAATTACATCCGGAATGACTTTTGCCACTTTAAGGGACGCCATATTCCTTCAATCTACACCTCAAAATGTCCTCAAGCAAAATTTTGTTTTAATGTTTTGGGTGCACCATCACGCGCTCGCTTTACTATGAAGAGCAAGTACGGACAGCCCCAATCGGGCCCTATTTACCCTTCCATCCTCCCCCATAGCAGCAGCAGGAGAATCACGTATTTCATTTGCTGTTACGTTTGGAAGTATTACGCCTGCCATGCCATCTGAGACATTCACAGCAGCCATCTCTTCTGCTTCAGGAGCAATTGTAGCAAAAGAAGGCTCACTTGGTACCAGCACAATATTGTTCTGATTACCCCAAGCATCAATCTCAGTTGGCTGTGCCGTATCGACACACCAAACTCCATCTACTAGGAACTTGAAGGCATGTTGTCCAGGGGGAAGCCCCCAAAGTTTGAGCCTCCACTCTTTCTTTGCTACTGAGAAAGAAAGCGGGAGCCGGCAGTCCCACCCTCCCACCGCATCCCCTGCAGCGTCTACACTTCTTCCAGCGTGAGGCCAGGCAATTCTCACTCTGTGCAAATACCCATCCATTGCCAGGACTGCAGCATCCACAGCGCTCTCCATGGACACATCTAATGTTGAAACTGAACCAGATCCTGTTGAAGTCGCAATTGCAGCAACTGCCTCCTTCTTCTCAAGGCCACCATACAGCCAGAGCCACAAAGCAATAGCTGCATGAGCGACGGCTTTGTCCTCTGGGTTGAATGCTATTATCACAGCTCTTCCATCTGTATCAGGCAATGGTTTTCCAGGGGTTAATGTAGCTCTGCCCACTTTATGAAACATCCTGTGGATACCAGCAGCCGAGCTCAGCACAGGGTTGGGAAACTGCGAATCTCCAATCCAGGCATAATCCTTTGGCTGCTGCTGTTGCTGCTGCAATGCACACAATCTTGACTCACTCGCTGCTACTATAAGCTTAGACACATTTAACAAATACACCTTCTCCAATGCCAAATGGGATGAAATGTACTCCAAACCTTTGAGGTCAGGACGGCCTTGATCTGCTGCATACAACCATGGCAAAACCTGTATCAACGTACTTGACCTTGGGAGAGCAGGTATTGCTGCAGCTTGTGGCACAGAAGCGGTTGGTGATTCGGTGCTAGTAGAAGGAAAGGGGAGGGCATTCGAGGCAATTGAGGATTCTTGGTCTGGCTCGGGGAGTTTCAAGGACACCCCAGGCCTTTTCAAGGCTATCCTTAATGTATCTGCTCTTTCCTTTCTCCTCTGATCATTGTTCTTTCTCCCTGGCAATGGTTTTTCTGTTAAAACTGGCCATAAAAACCACCCAGGAATCAGTTTGGTAGACACGTTGCGATGGAGCCTAGGAGGGCGTCGAACTGTACAGGGGTGGACGTTCATCACTTGAACCCTATCTTAATTTATGCGTGTTCATATACTGAGATTTTTATCCGTCTACGTATGCCTTACGAATTCCGTACTCAAAAAACCAATAAAAATGAGGATCCTGCAATACGTTGTAAACCAGTCGAAACACGACAGAAAAATATTTAATATATATTGACGTCAGGTTATATTTTGAACATAATATATGACGATGGAGCGGAAGTAGGAAACCTTGGTCCTTGTACTATTTACACCGCCTCCCAGTTCATGGTTTGTAGGCACGTCCGACTATTTAATCGAGAGTTGAGCGCCGGAAGCAATTTCGATTGCTCCAAGCCGGGGGTCCTTAAAATAGGTTAATTTCCAACAAATCTGTCGCATTCTCAAATAAATTGTTTTCAAGGTTGCTTCCATGCCATTTGCAACATTTCATAGTTGCTAGGGAGAGGGTGTGCACAACTTTAGTAATACCCCGAGCGATGGGTTATACAGAGGAAAAGAAACACGCTGTATGCAACCAGATAATAAATGCAGTTGCTGGAGATGTTGATATTCACCGGCTATCCCCAACTGAGAGCAGTATTAGTGAGGTATGTAAAACGTACCATCGGTGGATGCGTAGGAAGAGACCTTCAAAGAGGGTTTGCACTCCTCACCCTCTTACCGCTTTCCCAACATAAGCTTGGAGAAAATCAGTCTTTGAGCTTGATTACCTGTGCTGGGTTACGCCTCACAGATGCTTCCCCCCAGGGGAAATTGTCGCCAGATGAGATTGCCTTACTCCTCTACATTGTATTGCAGGATGTTCCTGTCTGTTGGATTTGCTTAGATTCTAGTGGAGTACTTATAGCACCCTGCAATTGCCCTAGGTAAGTTGGACTTGTTAGTCACCTCCCTTCTTCCTCAGGTGCATACATATTCACACCACTCCGTTTTTTCCCCAAACCTGCTCACCTGTCTATTCTGCATCCCACATAGGACTGCTCATTCTACCTGTTTAGCTCGTTGGCAGCTGCAATCTGCAGGATCAAGGAGAGAGACACACTGTGAATTCTGTGATCGTGCATTGCCAGACTGGAAGTCTACATTGACCCCTCCTCACTGTGGGGTGAATGCCCCGGCGATCATGAATGTCAACTTTGATGGCAGAACGTACAGTTTCGAGGTCAAGCCTGGACCTGATGGGTACACCTCGTTCACTGAATCCATTAGAAGAGCGTTCAGCCTTCCTGAGGACTCAGAGTTGAACATCACCTTCACGTGTGATGAGCCATCAACTGACTCCGGCAGTCTGCTGACTCTTCAAGGGTCGGGAGCTTATGATGCAGCGGTCCATTGTGCATCTGTCTCAGCAGCTCGAAGAATGGCGACACCTTCTCCTTCAAGGACTAACTCGCTTGACTCGACACTATTGGATAGAGCTATTGAGTCGCTCCCCAGCATCGAAGCTCCCTTGACCCCCGGTCAGTCTGCCTCTGATCCCAGACAGCTGGATGCAGGAGGAAAACGTCGTTGGGTGGGCATAGGCAAACGATTAAAAACGGCACTCTCAGATTTTGTCACTGTTCGGCAACCATAACAATTCATAAAGCTTCTGATTCAAGTCATTTGGTGAGGACAAGATGAGCTGCATCGTCGTTCATTAGGGATAGGAAGGGTTTTGAAGACCCGACCCCAGGAACAGCAAGTGCATCACATGACCAATGGATCATTATCACTGACTGCATTATTTTCTCATCAATCATTTCAGTAATTTTTCAACTAGATTATAAGGCCAGCACTCCATGTACTGTAATAGCTGCAAATGACAACAGCAGGGCTGTCCAGCTCACTCCCTGGGAAAGCTCCTCATGCTGTGCTCCCTTTTTTCATTTTTTTTGGCAATTCTTCAAAATACCAGACGACATATGTACACAATTTGTTCATTCTGAGACGGTAATTAATTTTGGGAAATAACAGATTTTTATTTTGAAAATAAGCAAATTGTTTCTCTCGGCTCTTCTTACCAACTGACAATTTCCTGCAAAGCATGGACGTATATGGGAAGCTTATTATTGTCGGTAAGGATGGAAAAGGAGATATGGAGTTTCCATTGGACAAGAAGACG
Source organism: Axilococcus clingmanii (assembly GCA_019693495.1). Lineage (NCBI taxonomy): Eukaryota > Viridiplantae > Chlorophyta > Chlorophyceae > Chlamydomonadales > Chlorococcaceae > Axilococcus > Axilococcus clingmanii. The sequence goes on from JAAMXV010000493.1 coordinate 34,487, forward strand.
GTGCTTATAGGAAGGTACGGTATTGGCCTCGGCACGTTGAAAAAACATTTAATTCTGACTCACCCCGAGTAACTGCGCAACAGAGACAAGTCTTGTGATATCAGAATTGTGAACAAAGAAATTTCGAGGAAACATGCGGAGCTCTACATTGAATCTTCAGGTTTTGTTTTTGTTAACAGTCTTGGCCGAGAGCCTATCAGTCTGAATGGGTGCCGTGTGACGAGTCCACACCAGCTCAACGCTGGTGATATGATAGAGGTACAATTGGAAGGTAGAACAAGAAAATTCTATTACAGATCTGAGAATCCTCTACACATTGAACGGTCACCTCTCGTCGAAGCAAATTTTACTCCCAAGAGCAGCAGCGTCAAAGCGAATGCCCTTCCAGTCTCAAGAGATTCCGAAAAGGAGGATGAAGTCCCACTGGACAATGTACAGCCCCCTCCTCCACCAATCGCAAGTCAATCTCCAAACCTGGTTGCTTCCAATGCTGCTACATTGGAAGAGGTGGCAGAGTATATCGTCGATAAAGAAGAGGATGTTAAGTTGTCCAGTTTGCCACATTGCCTGGGGACCCCAGAAGGAGTGCCCGTTGATGCTACACTGCCATTTGAAGTAGTTCCTCACTCAGTAGTTGCTTCAGTTGTGATTGAGGCAGACTCTACATTTGCTTTTAAACAATGGGCCATGGGCAGTATGACAAAGCCTGCAAGCCTTGGCAAAGGGCACGCAACGCCAGCCCCACAGAAACTGGCTCCCAGTGCACATGTCGAGCAGAGCTTGGAAACAACAGAAACTCCAAAGCTTTTTACAGGATTTAAGCCGACACCATTTAATAAAGAGAATGGTCGTGAGACTGGACGTAAAAGTGTGATGAGGCCACCTGCACCTGCGCCCACTCCAAAAACGGGAGCTAAGCTGACCCCCAACCACAACGCATTGGACAAAGAAATGGATGCCATTGAACTTGCCGAGGCGCTTGCTGAAATTGCCGGAAGCGAGAGGAAATTGACCCCTGTGCAATTTTCAGTCCTTGCCCCGGCCACCCAAATGGGCTGTACGTCAAAGAGCAGTGTTGCGGCACCTACTTCCGAAGCTCGGAGTGCTGCACCAAACTCTGTTGCCCATGCACCTGGTACATCTGCAACAAAGTCGCGCCTTGCCACTGAAGGTCGTGGTTGCACCCAAGAAGTTGAGGATGTGGTGAACGACTTGGTTGCTGGTGCTGCAGTAGCCCTTGACGTGAAGGGGCCAATTCTTGGGGGGGGAGACTTTGAACCTAAAGTTGGGGAGGATGAAGCCGTTTTCATGGAAGAAATGGATGCAGACGTGATGGCGTCTTCATTAAAAGCTCTGACTCCCCATTCTCGGTTCCACACGCCAGGCGCCAAGGTGATACTACTCGAATCCGCCAGGAAAAGCAGTGCACAGCTGTCGAGTAGAATGGCTGTTGCATCTGTAGCCACTCCAGAAGAGTCATGTGGAGGAGTCAGCCAGAAACTGGCCATGAGTGACTTGGAAGAAGATGGGGATGCCAAAGTGGCATTCCCTGAGGATGAAGCTCTGGGAATGGACTGTACTGCAGGCGTAGATCAAATCATTGAGGAAGATGCAGTAGTTTTCCCAACTGTTAGTTTGGCAGATCACAAACGGATGATATTGAGGGCTCGTGCATACAAGGCAGAAACATTGAAGCTTGCCTCTGCCCTACGGCAGATGAGCCATAAGGCAGCCCGCTTAAAGAAAGCTGGTTCAGCACTTGCGGTAGCTCTTGAAGAGGAGACTGCAAGGAGGACTGAGTTACAAGAAGCTCTGCAACAAATTGTTGCCAACCGAGCGGCATTGAATGAAGAAGAAGATATAATGGATGATGTCCTTGATGAGCAGGACCATGGGATCAAAATGAACCATGGGGTCAGACTGAATACTGCTGCAGTTCGGGTGGTCGTCTGCGGAGATGTGGCATCCAGACCTGAACCCGAGACTATTGAATATGCTGGAGATGTTGTAGTCGTGCGGCAAGAAGTAAGAGGACCTGTGCCTATGAGAGGAAACAAAGTCTGTTCCTCACCTCCGAAATCTGCAATGAAGTGTGCTCAGACGCCAGGCACACCAAAAACGAGTAAGCGCACCCCCCTCCTAAAGTCCTCTATGAAGAGTGGGACACCTCTGGTCTTGGATGATGTTGAGCTTCCAGTCTGGTTGTTCAGTCAAGAAATGAAGCCGACTCCTGAGATTGCCACTCAGCTTGCGGTTGTTGCAGGGGAGGAGGAGGATGTTGGAGGTGTCCAGTCAGGAAGCGAAGCAAAAGAAGAGGTCATTCCTGTTCTATCTCCTGTCATTGCTGCACTGCCCATGGGCAGAGAAATGTCTCCTGAAATAATGGCTGCACTTACGATACCAGAGGAACACGTTTCTGAGGAAGAAGAGGAGGACGAAATGTGTTTTGTGTGCGGCAAGGGGGATGCGGGTGATGTGCTGCTGTTGTGCGATGGATGCGACAATGCATGCCATCTAGAGTGCTGCAACCCAGCAAGGAAGAAAGTCCCCAAGGGAAATTGGTTCTGCACAGAATGCAAACCTCCTCAACAAGAAATTGAGGAAAAGCCAGCCGGGCTGGTAGGCAAAAGAGGATTAGCCTTGGAAGAGAATGGTCGTAGGACACGGAGTCGAAATGCTGTGGCCCCCAAAGAAAATGACAAGGGAGCTCCCAAAAGGTCCAGAGCTGCAATGTCTTCTAAAGGAGAAGAAGAGGATGCTGCCGCTCCAAAGCCAGTAAGAGCAAGTAGAAGAAGAACGGCAAAGACATCATGAAAAGTATATTTATATATACATATATACAATTGTGAAATGCAACACTCACTGTCGTCAGCCACGTCTTAACACTCAGCCAAAAACGCTTGCATCAAGAGAGGGCCGCCTGACCTGCAGCAGTGCTCGCCTCAGACTAAGTCTCGACTCTTTCCTCGTATTCGAATCAGCGCATCTCAATTTCTCTTCAGTGCTTTGTGCTGTCACTCTCAAAGGCAGCCGTTGGGGCTGCCCGGCATCATTCACCAGTACTACAGTGCTGTAAGCATCCCCGCAATGAAAGAGGGAGACTTCTTTTCCCGGCAGGCTCGGTGATTGACCCCAGACGCTCACCATCACCTCCATACTTTTTTCAAACGCTGCTGTCACTTGGGCCTCTACATAAAGAGTATCTCCTACCCTTGTCGGAGTAGAGAATGATATTTCATCCATGCATGCAGTGAGTAGCTTATTTGAACGAGCAACCCTTGTGCCTGCGATGAACGCGCACTGCTCAATCCACTGAAGAATCTGTCCTCCAAAGGTTATTCCCAATGAATTCGCGTGCTGCGGCATGATGAGGTGAGTTTGATGTGCGGACGTAGAGCTGGGTGGAATAGACGGCCTTTTCTTATCATCATCCGCCACGCACAATGACGACGACGATGATGATGATGATGCGTTGCTGAAGTCTATAGCAGGAGGTATGGTGGGCTGCATACTACTGCCCCCGTCCTCTGCACGATATGCGATGGGGTGAAGCCTTGCTTTCCTGGTGGCATCCCAAGCTTTGGGATCTCTTCTAACAGCTGATTTTTTATACATTCGAAATTGCCTTCTTTTACTTGCATCTTCATGAACTTGCCTGAAGTACGTTGTAGTGGGGTAGACTTTTGGTAACTGGGCATGGGCATGAGATTCTGCCAATGCTGCCGCTGCAGATAAACTAGTTGTCTTCTTTTCTCTGGCAGATAAAGACACAAACGTCAGGTATGCGGAGCAGCAATGTTGTCGTGTACCGCTGTATGGATCTTCTTCTTCTACCCGCACTCCAATCTCCATGGATGTTGCAAAGGTGCGATTTACCATGGCCGCAATGATCATGATAGAGCCGTTTTTTGCAGGTCGCAGAAAATGGATAGAATCAAGGGATGCAGTTACACAAGGACTCTTGGTAAGCCCTTTGGCAGCAATTCCCGCTGTTATGTCTATCCACGACATCACACTGCCCCCTGTGCAGATGCCTATCGCATTTACATCACAAGGCCCGACAAGCTTGTTTGTTACGACCCGCGTCTGTGGCATCGGTACCAGCTCCTCTGGAGGACTGTCGCTCGGCAAAGAAGCAACGCTCTTCGTGCTGAGACTGTCAAATGTACCTTTGGAGAATCCTTGAATAGCGTTGGAGTTGGAGTTCAGCCCTGCATAGAAGGATTTCTGCTCTAAAATCGCAATCCTACATCTCAAGTCGTCTATCTCTCCGTCCATCACGTAAATACTATTTCTCTACTTTAGCACTTAGTTTCAAAACATCATTTAAATGCTGTAGGGTTTAAATTACGGCGTGCATGGTGAGGTCCGTTATCAAGAAAAAGACCGAGGGCGAGAGCAAAAGTGGACAGCCTAGCGTGACCAGTGATAGGGTGACAGAGTGACAGAGTGACAGAGTGACAGGACAAACAAAAACTAGTAACCATGTTACTCAAAGGTACACATATAAAACAAATTAAAGAAAAATAGGTTACTTTTCAGCGTATATATGCCCGCACGAAGTCCACTGAATAGCTGATAGTGCTTGGAGGTTGTCGTAAGGTGGCGTCCAAGTCTTCAGCCGTAACACTTCTGCCCAGATCTCCTTCAACAAATCCCCCACCCAACGCCAAATTTATAAGGATATGGAATTTCTTGTTAAAAGGAGCACTCCTTTCCGTTCCTTCTGTAAACCAACCATCTCTCATTGCATTCCTGCTGTACGTCCTTCCAAATTCCACTCCATCATAAAACCACTGCATCGAGTTCTTACTCCAAACAATTTCATAATTATGCCAACCTGTTGATGCAGATGTGTTCACCTCCTTTCCAGCGGAAATATACGTCCAGTTGCTGTATTGGTTGAAATGGACAGTGCCAAAAACTTTAGTCATGTCATTTGCTGCTTCCATGATGTCAATCTCGCCAGATGCTGGCCATCCCCCATAGGTGCCACATCCTGAACACTCATCTGTGGCACCATCTTCTGGCAGAAGCCAAAAAGCAGGCCATAATCCTGTGCCTTTGGGCAATTTCATCCTGGCTACGATTCTGACGGAAGAGTTATTGCCTACTGGACCGACACTGAATTTCTTATATGTCCTGATTCTTGCAGAAGTGTAGCGGCAGCCAAATCGCGTGGCGCTGCAGCTCCATATGCATTCTCCCAGCCAAGGTGGGTTGCTACCAGTGGAGTCACATCTTTCTTTACAAACGTTATAACAGTCTGGAAGTCTTTGTTCTAAAAGCGTTTGGTTGAGAAGGACGTCATCTCCCCAGCGTTTTGGTCTGATGAGGAGACGGCCACCGGTGACTCTGATGTTAGCAGGGTCAGAGGTATACCATTGCCACTCATTATTTCCCCATCCCATCATATAAGGTCCATACTGGACTCCATTACTGAGCTGATAACTCCACTTAGTGGTATCCACTGCTGCTCCTTTGAATTCATCCCTCCATATGAGTTTCCATGGTGGTAGCGATTTCTTTGATTTCGACATGGGTGCTTTCAACATTCTCGCAGTATGCGATAACTTCTCTACTGATGACTCGCTTCTGGCAACGTAGCTTCCTACATTCAAAATTAAGAGAACGTACATCGTACACCCCAACAGATTCGCCATGTTCGCTATGCGTCAGTCTTTCAGCAAAGAGTAGAGATTTCAATTTCTGATATGATTTTAGATTCGGTTTTCTGCAATCTGTATTAAATCACTGGTAGTGATATCAGATGGGGGAAAGATCTCCCAGATTCAGTGAATTTGGCGAAAGACACACAGTGGGACCCTTGAGTTTATGCGTTTTTGCAATTTAATTCAAAATAAATAAGCTATCAATAGTAAAGAAACGGCCACCGTCTGTGCATGGGTTGGTCGAACAACACCTGCATTTAGAGAGCAGAGAGAAAGTCTGCCTCATGGTTGCATTTAATGGCTAGCCACCATGCAGTGTTGAAATGAATGTAACAGTATCCCCATCTTCGACTGGAGATTTTGTCATTCCACTGCAAAACAGATGATACAATTCAGTAATTACTAAAACGACAGAGAAGCAGCACGAAATCATACCTCAACTCCCAGTCCACATCATTCACCAGCACAAGGACTCCTGGTCTGACTGAGTTTCCTTTCATGAAGAGCTCTGGTCTCTCTGTCAACAAATGATCTCTTGCCCATATGATCACATCTAAAACTGTAAGAGGCTCTGCATCTGCCTCATCAATATCTACAAGTGTTTCCTTATGTTTGCCAAAGAGCAAGTCCATGCCGCCACTGTGACCAATAAGAGAGCGGTGAACTTTAGAAATTCGATAAATGTAGCATCTGATACTCACCCAAACTGCAAATTAACCTTCACCATCGTTTAAAAGTGCCCAATGATTCAAGAGCGGCGGGATTCGTGCGGTCGGAATGTTCCAAGAATCAAATACTCTCTTAACGACACGTTGTCGAGTCAAAGAGCTTGAAACCGACGAATTATTACTAGCTCAATACAGAAAAAAACTTATATTGTATTCATGAATACGTGCTCGACGTCTTTTAGGGAGAATTTTTGTCATTGCTGCCAGGAGCGTGCACGACACATGCATGGGAGACACATTATTCCAGAGCACTTGGGTAATACAGCAGCAACAAAGTAGCCCAGTCACAACTAAGTATCTCACTCACACACTTTGGCATATCATTTCCGCTCTGCTTCGTTGTGACTCTGCTTGCCCACTTGAGGGAGAGAAATCAGAGCTCCCCGACAGATGGTGTACCGCAGTGGACATTAAGCCTCATTCCATGGATGAGCTATAGCTTATTCTGTTTTAGGTTTTAGTAAGATTGTCATAATACGAACTGGTGATGTATTCCCACTGGATCTTTTTACTTTCACGGATAGAACTGGCGGAGTAATGAATTAATGGCTATCAGTATTGTCTAGAATGTTCGTTCCAAAAAGCTTCCGTCTGGCATGCAATTATTTGCCCACGTACCAACAGCTCATTATCCCTAGAGGAAACCCACCTCGCTGCCTCCGACTTTGTTCCTCCTGTTCCGACACATCAGGTCTCATCTGTTTACCAGACGAAGTCCACACATGGTGGATCGATGGAGAAGCACATCAGACTTTAGAGCATTATCAAAGCATACTTAGTAAAGAAGAATTGGAAGAGTGCTTGCAAACAAAAAACACAAAAGTGAAAACTGAGAGGATTCTGGCTCGTGCACTTTTGCGCACAGTACTGTCAAAATACCTCCAACCGACCAAGAGGAATATGCCGAATAGTCTTGAATTTGAACGTAATTTGCATGGAAAACCTGATTTGCTGTGGCCACATCATGCGACGAATGGTGGGTGCCAGCTGAGATTTAATGTGGCTCACACCAATGGACTCATCGGCATAGCCGTCGCCCTCGACAGGCTGGTTGGTTTAGATGTAGAGTCTTTGGATAGGAAAATCAAAGGCGATCCTAGAATACTAGCCAAGAGGTATTTTTGTCAATCAGAGGTGGACTACATTATGTCTCTTCCCGATGAGTCGTCTAGAACTTCCAACTTTTTGCGATTATGGACGCTGAAAGAGGCCTATGTAAAAGCACTTGGGAGGGGAATAAGCGCCGCTCCTGGATTGCATAGTTTTTCCTTTAATGTGGCGAATAACGGTACTATTTTTTTCAAGGATTCAGTGGATAGGTTGAGTTCTTGGGAATTTGCCCTGTTACAACCCAGAGAGAAGCATCTGGCTGCTCTGTGTGTACAGCGCGATCAGTTGGCTCCAGCCTCGGTGATCAAATGCTTTCAAGTCAAGTTAAAAGACGGGTTGTTGGTAGAGAAAGTCACAAAACCTTTAATAGCCTACGGGAGTAAACTGTAATATAATTACAATGAAGATGCTCCTATCCAAGTTGCCTTCGAAGATCACTACATCTTATTCGGGAAAATCTTTGAACTCTTCATTCTGTGGTCGACAAAACCGAAAGTTTATTTGCTGCGCACAATCAAAAGTGGGCCTTCAGCTTGCAACAGCTAAATTACCAACCTCCTCAGACTCTACCATTTTTGCAGCAGCGCTGTATCAGTGGGCTGCTACTCTCACCACCAACGGGCGAAATTTGCCCTTTGCACTACCTCTCAAGGTTGACAAAGTCAATGCAGATTCATTTTCTATCGGTTTACTTAGGGTTACAAAAGATGGCATCGCAGCAGTAGGAGAAATAACAACAGCAATTGAAGGGCAGGCCAATGGTGACAGAGTATTATTTGTCAGACTGTATGAGGGTCCGGCATCCAGGCTGGTAACTGGAGAGGCAGCCGGTAGTACCAAGGGATTGAAGATGTTGTTGGATGCGCTTGTGGATATCCCAGTCATCATGAACACTATGCCCATGGCCATCAGGAATGCTGCAAAAGCATCAATACAATCAGAATAGACTTCCATTCATTTTAATCCTTGTCATTTGTGATTATATCTTGTCGCTGTGTTATACACCGCTCGCCACTGCAACAGCTCTTGAGCCTCCACCTGTCAACATGGATAAAAATCCAGTAGGTCGATTCTCAGGGACCTCATCTAAAAACAGGGTTGCGTCATCTGGCTGTCTGAGGGCAGCATGAGCACCAATAAGTAACATGCTCAAGCCCAAGGCATAAAACAGTATGGAGCCCACTGATGTCAAGAAGAAAATTGTGACAAGGGAGCTGCCAGCCAGAGCCAAGAATTTTTCCCTTTCTGAGAGCTCCCGGCCACCTATGACCAAGGGGCCTGTTCTTAGAATATATGCATAGAACCATATCATAGCAAGACCAGCAAGGACTATTATACTCCAAGGGTTGAGAAATAACACGAGTGAAGTGGTGCCCACCGCAGCAATCAAGTAGTTGGTGCGGAAGTAGTTGGCATTTTTGCGGAGGCGATTTGTCAAATCTGTTGCGTCAGTCGGCTTGCTTATGGAATGTCTATCAAAAACTTCGGTCCACGGTTTGGCATCCTTGAAAGCCTGAGCAGCATTCTCTTTTATACGATGCGCAAATCCCATAAGCATCCCGACTTTGTTGGACTGAATTGCTTCATTCTCTTCATTTGGCTCCATACCTTCTTTTAAGCTTTATAAGATCAGTTGAACAAGATATATTCTATTTTCAATGGATTCGTAACTGACGTGTTAATTCTTAACGGAGAACTGGAGGCCAAAATTAACCCTCTTAATCAACGTTGTTTTGAAAAAAGATACGAACTCCTCGGGAAACATGAGGTTTCCCCTCAGGATACCTTCCATTGATTGTGCCACGACCGGTTTGTCTTCTCAGAGATTCAGGTGCCATGTGTGAGGCCCTCAGTTGCTCAACTCACTTTCACCCATCGTCCAGTTTCCTCAAAGTAATAGTCGCCTTGTAGGTAAAATAGATTGTTTTTACCCTTGGCCACGTACCAGTGAGCATTCATCAGGCTCAAATGGGAAGAACAAGACCAGGGACAGTCCAGCATCTCAGAGAGATGAGTGGGGGTAGCCGCATGGCATGCGCAGAGGCTTGATGTGCACATGCATATCATATGGTCTCGCCTTTCCCCGCAAGCCTCTTATTCAAATTGTCGAAAATAAAAGAATGATTCGATTCTCTAAAGTGCAGCCAGGATCTGGACTTATAACTTCTCCGCTGTTAACGAGGAGTTCGAATGCGATCACAAGGAAAGGATCTGTCCAGAGGCTTCGGTTCTACCCTTTGACAATTGCAGGAATAAATAGAAGGATTGTACACGTTTCCGCATCTCGCAATGAAAAGGCAAATGATGCAGAGAATTCTTATTCCAAAGAGCTCCAAGTAAGAGAAGCAGAGCTTTGGAGACGGCAGTCGGAACTCCTCGATGATTTGCGAGCACAACTGGCAGAGGAGAGGTCTTACTGGCAAGCACAGGATGCTGCATATAAGCAAGAATTGACAGAGCTTAGAGCTCAACTCCTGTATGCATTGAAAATGATGGATAGCAAGAGCTTGGGAACTCATCAAAGAACAGAAGAAGCAGAAGGAGGGCTCTTAGAGCAGCCAGCACCAGAAAAGCCTAGGAAACAGGAGACATCGGCTCAATTAAAGCAAGTTGACAAGGATTCTCCGTTAGAATCATATGATTTGCCACAGCAAGCAAAGGCTGCAAAAAGTACACTTGCAGAAGAGTTGGCAGCCGCATTTGCTGCGCCAGACACTACGGATGTGCTTCAAGAGATAGATTTTTCTCCAAAGCCCCCTCCGGAAAGCTCCTTCATAGTTGAAGCCCCATTAGAAGCAGAGATATTTCCAGCTGGACCTCCACCTACCCTTTCTCTTGGAGATGATGACATTTTTTGGGTTAGCCAGCTCCACACCGCTCTGGCCAACAAGGGCTTCTACGCAGGCGATGATGACGTTGAAAACTTTTTCTTTACCGACGGGACTTTAAGTGCGCTCCTGACATTCCAAGCATGTGAGGGGCTACCAGAGAATGGGATAACAGATGAAGCTACCTGGATCGCATTGTTAGGACCCTCCTTGAAGCCATTGCCTGCCGACAAGAACATCACCGCCTACCCTGACAGCGATGAGGATGCTGACTCTGCACCCGTACCCTTGCTGACGAACAGCAGCCCCGCCAGACCAAATGAAGAAAACAGGTTTTCTTCATTTGAGAGCAATGTCAGCACGGCCATGCACTCCAATGGTTTCTTCGTCTCTGAGAGGATTGAGGTAAGGGAGGAAGTTGTTATGGAAACATGGCCTGTCCTCATGGAAGGTGATGGGGGAAGGGAGGTCCATGCCCTTCACGTGGCTCTTCAAGAACATGGCTATTACCCAGGAGAAGATGACGTTCGGTGGTGGACATACGGTGATTCCACTTTGGCAGCTCTGAAGACATTTCAGGCATGCCAAGGCCTCGCTGAATCTGGCGTAGCTGACGCAGTTGTCTGGCAAAAACTGTTGGGACCAGGTGCGGTCCCATCTGATATTCGATCCATGAAGAGTGGCGAGAGCGACGATGATGACTTGGCAGATGATGGGGACGGGGAAAGAGTCTGGTTGCTGGGGGAGCAGAGATGGGAAAGAATACGGAAAGGTTAAAATATTTATAAATGTCCACTCGTTCTCTGGATCTTATGAGCAGAAATGTGCGGCAGAACTGTCTGGGGCTTGCTCAACACAGCCACACTTCTTTTCAGTCCCATTTTATCCCAAGGTGTCTGTTTCATGGAATATGTCTTATTAAGATTTGGGCAAACGTTACTATAGTGTCCTGGCTGCTGACATTTATAGCAGAGGTTGTGTTTCTGCACCCCATTCTTGTTGATATTCTGAAAATTGCCGCTTGCGACAGCACCCTGCTGGGGCACCCTGCAAGGGTGCTGATTTTGCCATTGTGCCCAGGCTCCATCATCCCCCCAATCTTCTCCATTCTGCAATTTCAGATAAAAAGAATGAACAATTGCAGAGCATTTAACACATTTGACATCCCAGTCTGTGATGTAGAGCCCATCTAATGACTTCACCCGGGACAGAGCAACATAGCACTGTCCATCTGCAAACATATTCTTCAGTGAAACTCTTGCAAAGTCTAGAGACAATCCTTGTGATTTGTGAATGGTGACAGCCCATGCTAATTTCAACGGTACTTGAACTCGCCTGCACATTCCCACTCCACTGACATTAGAGGTAAATACTTCAGGGGCAAGCGACTCCTCCCTACCATTCAAAAACCTTACAACGGGGATCCAGTCACCCTTCCATTCTTTTACGTTTTGTAATTTGTGACGTAATTTTTCTGTTTTATCAACAGCTGGCAAAAATTCCTCTTTCATATGATGTGTAGTGCTCAATTCTTTCTCTAATGCAATGACATACTCATCCCGTCTCACCAACTTTGTGACCACCCCTCTGGAGCCATTCACAAGTTGTCTGACCCCCGTCAGCTCCAGGTTCTTCACCAGCATAACTTGAGCACCTAGCTTCAGCTTGATATCAGATGAAGCCAGACAATCCCTGAAGAATTCACTGTTTTCAAGACGCTGCTCTGCTGCCTGACTCTCTTGATGTGATAAAAGGCTGTTCTTTGGGTCAACCGCCACACTATCTGTGGCACCTAGAACAATAAGTGGAGCTTCTAATGCAGCTAGCTCTCCTGCATTTACTTTATCTACGTCTTGGTTTCGTGAGAATAACTGGGTAGGTTTGATTCCTTTCTTCTCTGTAAGCAGTCGTGCGCAGCACTCCCTCAATAGCTTCAGAGCTTGCTGTCCTCTGCCCCATCTAATGTCATTCAAGATGTTCACAAACACCTCATCCGCCTGTCTCCAAACTTTAGTCAGCAAGACACAATGGAATTTGCAGCGAGCCCATGCTGGGGCTTGAAAGGTATAACCTCTGTTCAAAAATGTCTCGGGGGGCACTCTCTGTCCACTAGGGTTGTATTTCGCGATTGGAGGGAGCTGGAAGTAGTCTCCACACAATATCAACTGTAAGCCACCAAAATGCTCACTACTTTCTTTGATTTGACGGGTCATCACTTCCAAAATTTCAAACATCTCTGCACTGATCATACTAATTTCATCGACAATCAGCACCCTCAACTGTCGAAGTCTAGATACATTGTCCCTCCGCCACATGCTCTTGAAATCACTCAATACTTTTGGTGCGCCAAATCCTAATGCAGAATGCAGTGTTGTTCCATTGATATGTGTAGCAGCAATGCCAGTTGAAGCTGATATTGCAACACATACCCCAAAGTCATCGAGATACTTTTTCTTTAGGGCAGCTATCACATGCTGCAGCAAGAATGATTTTCCAGTGCCAGCATTTCCGGTGAAAAACACATTTTTCCCTTGATAGACTAAATCCAAAACCTTCAATTGTTCACTCGTCAAGGAAGGGCTGCTCGCTTCTCCGCTTAAGTCCGTGCAATCTGATCCAACCAACAAAGAGCCTTGCTGGCAAGTTGCGCTTACGTGTGTTGGAGCAGCTGTCTCTGATATATGCGTCGTCATCCTTGGGAATTGTCTGGCTGTCACCGTGGATATAGCACTGATAAGAAGCAATTTCAAACTTGCCCCGTGGTGCAGAATCTGGGCGCCAAAACGAATTTCGGCAATGTGCGAGCTTTCAACCCTGGAACAAACAGCAAGCTAGGAATGTATTCATGTTGGCAATACTTGATTTTTTGGGTCGGTCTTTCAATTGTTGAAATACTATTTGACTACTCCCTGAAGCTTTGACTAAAACAAAATCCCATCTCTCGTCAGATTGCTCTTCGCTTTTTATCGATATAGGACGGTGATAAGCGCACGATGAGACTACAGCTTAGTATCCAATTAGTTTCAGATGGTTGCATTGTGTCTTCCCAGTCTAGGTACGTTGATATGTGCACCAACCTCAGAGAGTTGGTGAAACCCAACCCATTTACCTGGCAGGTGTAAAGCAACGATTCATATGCACAGCAGTGGAGTCACAATGCCAGTCACAATGACTGAGCATGAATGCGCAAATGCTCCGTTGCCTTTGGCAATTGTACTTAAATCGACAGTACAGGGTGGCGGAAATGGCGGTGACATCGTGAATCCCGGCAAACAGTTGATTGATAAAGCCTTTCATCAAGAGATCTTTCAACTTGGGGCTGTTAACACAAACATCACGCTGACCCTTGTGTCATTCGCTGTTACTAGGAAATCTTATGGTAGAATAACTAAGATGTTTACCAAAGAGTACAGGCAGCAGACCGGCTTGAATGTTAGGTTCAGATTGTCTTTTGGGGGATCTGGAACCCAGGCAAGAGCAATCATTGACGGGTTGCCTGCGGATATTGCCGCCCTTGCACTACCTTTAGATGTCATTAGAATTTCAGAGGCAGGTTTGATTCCTCCAAACTGGGCCACCAGAACCAAGCACCCCGGTGCAGTTGCCTATGAGAGCGTTGTGGCGATCGTTGTTCGTGATGGCAACCCTAAAAACATTCGTGGATGGGAAGACCTTATTAGAGATGATGTGAATGTGGTAACTGCAAATCCAAGAACGGCAGGAATAGCAAGGTGGATATTTCTGGCATTATGGGGCCATAAAGCAAATTCTGGGGACGCTGCTGCTGCCGAGTACGTCACCAAGGTGTTCGACAGGGTCGAAGTGATGCCTAGGGACGCACGAGAGGCCAGTGATGTGTTTTACAAACAAGGCCAAGCCGATTGCCTTTTGACGTATGAGAATGAGGCTATTTTCACAAATCTTGTTGTCCCTGAGGAGGACAGGTTGCCTTACGTGGTGCCAGACAATAATGTGAGAATCCAATGTCCAGTCACAGGAATTGATGCAAACTTGGAGCAGCAGTCACCAGAAGGAAGACAAGCTGCTGCAGATTTTATAGAGTATCTCTACACACCCCAGGCTCAAAGTGAATTTGTTGCTTGTGGATTCAGGTCCCCTCTTGAAAAGATTGCAAGGGAGAGTGAAATGCCAGAGGTGAGAAAGCTCTGGACGGTGGAAAAGAGGCTTGGTTCGTGGAATAAAGTGAATACGAAATTTTTCGACTTAGATAAAGGAATACTGACTAAAATTTTACTCGATGTCAGTAAAAGAAAGATCTTGAAGAGGATGGCTGAGCTGGGTATGCAGAGAGGCTTGTAAATGCTGATGCTGTGCTGTGTGCCGTCCAAGAACCGCGAGCTAGATCAGATGCGGCGCAGCAACTATGCAAACACAGACTCGTTAATAGTGCTAACTGCAACAATTTAATTAAAGAAGAACCTACCTAAGGCAGAGTACAAGGCCTACTCGCCACGGTTTCGTGCTCGACAGTCGTAGGAGAGCCATCACCTGCGTGACCTTGGAGGTTCCCAAAAACTCGATTATTCGCAATAATATTGCTTGAGGAGGGCGTCATTTCTCTCAAAGAACATTGATGAAGAGTTGTTAAGGGTAAGTTTTTGGAAGCGAATATAGCCGGCAAGCGCATGCATTTGTGTGGGCCGGACAACAATGAGGGTGCATCGTTACCAGGAGCGTGGAATATGGTTTGATGGTTCTGATGGCTATGGTATCGAGCCATTAATCCCATAGATGAGCTAATTAGCACGCATTCAAAATTCAGGAACAACTTTGCAGAATGAGCGCCCAATTTTTAATTCCCAGGGAGAGCTCTCTCGATGACCTTCGGACATTTTATCACCCAGCCATTCCTTCTCCTTTAACGCATAGCTCCATGCCAATGCCTTTGATCAAGAATCAGACATATGCAGTGCCAACAGCAGAAGCAGCTTCTTTTGTTGACGACTGCTTAGGTGTTGCAAACTGTTTGACAGACCGAGAAAAAGTGCCTGTGGTTTGCAGCCCTACTCGCGGACCAGATGGCACGGCAGCGAATTCTTTGGAGGCTGGAACTACAGTAACACACTCTCCTTCTGGTAGTGGGGGTTCAGGGGCAGGGAGACCACCCTCCCCTACAGTTCAGAACGACATGCAGCCAGGCCACGGAGCTCCCGACGGCACAGAGCCTCACACAATGGCAGCAACTCAAAATCTGTATTCAGGAATCCTTTCAATTCCGGATCCCATGGCTCAGAACCAGACTCCCTTGGGTCAAACGAATGGACACTCTTTGTTCAATACCAACACTGGAGGGCTTATACAGCTAGTAGATCTTCACCAAGGCATTGGTTGGGGCCAACAGCAGCAGACCTTTGCCACAGTCCCCACTTCCCAAGTGGTAATGCCACGAATTCCAAGTGGATCTGGAAGTGCAGGTGTGGATGGAAGTGCCTTTCAACAGAATATTCTGGGTGGAAGTGCAACTGTCATGGAAGAAAGTACTGCATATGATATTCAGGCAGTGGATTCTATCCAGCAAGACTTGCATGAGCTGGGGGCTGCAGTCCCATCTCATCTCGTTGGCTCCACTGAAGGAAGCATGACCGACCTTCTTCATGTCGGAGTCAATCATTCTCCTGGACAGGATCTTCTTGAACAAAGGAAAGTGGAAAAGACTGGTGATGACAAAGATTATGAAGAAGAGGATGATGAAGAGGATGATGAAGAGGATGAAGAGGACGAGCACATCAACTTCAGGAAAAGACGCCATGCTTTGGAAGAACCACCTAGTCCCACAGCCAATAAACGCCAGGCGCCAGCTGTTGCTAGGCGGGTGGCAGGAAAACTTTCAGCCCCAAGACCGAAGGCTCGTAGTAGGAGATGTCAAGGATATTCGGATGAGGATGAAGACGCTGAGCTTGCTGCACTGCACATGCGTCACACATCAGACATAGGTGTCCCTCAAAGAAGCTCTAGAAGATTACAGTCTAAACCTTCCACTGGTGGTCACCCGCTCTATGATGAGGATGAATTCCTTATGTATGAAGAGGATGAAGGCAAAGTAATTTCAGGTAACAAAAGCAATGCATCCAAACGAGCTACCGCTGTAGTGTCTTCAGTCACTGCAGTTTTGAGAAGGAGGACACCTCGATCCTTCCAAGCAACTTCAGGGTATCCTTCTCATGAGGAAGCCACTCCACCGAGGAGGGCCAGGCCCACAGCAGCAGCTCGGCAACGAACCGCAGCACGGTCTGGCAATGAAACGAGTCGTGCTGGTTGGGCTATTATGCAAGCCCGCAAGTCTCATCCCTCCAGTTCTTCTTCACGCATGAAGGCTCATATTTCAAGGCCAGATTTTAAGGGGAGACCTAGTTTTTCAGAGTTAATTGAAGCTGGGTTCATGAGACCTGGGACATATCGTTTTTCTGTAGGTAATTCTGATGTCACCGCCACGGTGGAAGACGATGGGGGAATATCTTATAATGGAAGCAGATACCGAGCAATATCTAAATTTGCACTCATAGTTCTCAGAGAGCGCAATCCTGCTCGCCAATCATGTGATGGTTGGAAAGAGGTTGGCTGGAATGGAGAAAAATTGGACATTTTGAGGGCAAGACTACAACAGCATTTGCGTCAGCAAGCCAGACGGAGTTGACTTGAACCCTTTTTTATTGTTCACATGTGAAATTATACTGACTCGACCAGACCATTTACTCCAATCGAAAGGAACCTAAATAGACGCAATATATATTCCGCCGCAACGTCGTGGATAGTGAAAGAATTATTCCCAATATCAGGGGTCACAGTCTTGTCATTTCACAGGGAAACATCGACTGCAGCTGTTAACCATGCACCAAGGTAAATATAAGCTCCTTAGCTCGTGGGTAGTAGTACCGTGATGCTCCGCTTTATAAACTTGATTTTACATTTCATCTGCCGACCCCCCGCTTGTCCAGCCCTGAAATTCTATAAAACCGAAGAGTAAATTTATGAAAAATTTACATATATCACGCTTCATTGTACACAGCATTGATTGTATCATATTATATCAGATCACATAAATCATCATGCTGTAAAGTGCTCACCTGATTTGTGCACTGGACTACAATTCCCCGTTGTCATCCTGTCGAGCTACCTGGTCTCGTGCATGGCCATCCATTCAGCCAGTTGTGCCATGTCAAGTACTTGCATGTAAATCTCCATTTTAGATGATCTCATCTTTGAGAAGCAATAACCATGACACTTCCCAGAGCTATGCCACAGATGTGTCAATGGGGTGTCTTCAATTCTGAAAAAATAATCTCCTACTTTAGGTAGCCCTGCGAAACAAGAAGTGGGGGTTTAGTAGTACGATTACACTTCATGAATAAGATTTCAAAAAGCCTCCTTACCAATGAGATTACTGATTGCGCAATGGCAGCAATTTTGTACCTCAAATCTTCAAGGAATGCATAAATACACACATTTGACGAAGTTGATGGTTATTGGTCCATTCAATAAAGTTGCTCAATTGGTTCCAAGTCTTCATCTAGCAACTTGCAAAATGCCTTTCTCTTTTTGAGTTCAAAACAGTACATAATAACTGCAGGAAGCACCAATTCGAAAAAAGTCGCAATGCTGAATAAGCCATCGGTTTTGGTGAGGGCTATCACACCAAAAAGGATGGCTGCCTGATATGTCAATCGACACGGGATGAGCCCTGCCAATGCCGACAGCCAGAAATAGCCCGTGAACTTTGCAGTGCCAGACAATGAACCTCCATAATCCCTCAATGAAATGAAATGAAAGTGCATCAGCATAGCATAGGCTATTAACAAGAACACATCTCTGAAATCCATGTACCACACTCGTGCAGCCATGAGTGCGACTCCAGCCATGAGCAATGCAAGTATGGGCCCTACTAAAAGCTCCCTTTGCAGTGGGTGCATGGGCATTAGTATAAGAGACACATGATGTATTAATAAAGCTAAGAGAACAGGACCATCAGTATTAATAACCTGCCCATTTACCCATGCCCTATACTTTGATTCCACTTCCTGAGCATCGAAGGCCAAGGTGATGGCGCTCTTGCTTTGAAATATTTCATACTGCAGTGGCTCTAAAAATTCTTCCTGCGCAGGATATGTGTTGGCATCAAAGCCTGGTCCCCATCGAGGTCCATGATCCTCAGGCAAAATAACTGCTGAAACATCCTTGATGTATTGCAAGAGGCGGTCAGCATGTCGTCTTGACAAAATATCTGCCAATAAGACGGCTGTTTGGAAAACATGCTTATATTTTGTGTTGATGCATGCTTCACTAGGAAACCCTAATAACAAAGCAGCAATTGAGTTGTTTGCATCAGGTGACCTTGGTATGGGTACACTATAAAATGCTGTGGCTTTGTCATCCCTGTAAATGCATGTCAAATCGGCCCAGTTGTGTATATCCTTGAGCATGATTGCAGGAGTTGAATGCTCAACTGTTTTGGCAGAGAAGCATAAGGACTGGACTAATAGTGAAAACTCCATAGCTGCGCCCTTTAGCAAGTTGACTGACAAGGCCAGACCATTTGGTGTGACTTTCGGCAGACACAACCTACACAAAGGGCGGAAGGAGTTCAAAACCAGCAGTCACCTCATTGACATCAGCTTCGCCTTCTGACATACCTCACAGAACATGCAGGGTGAAATAAAGTCCTTAAATCTTCGCAATCGCCGTGTGGAAGGCTTGAGGTCCTTTCACACGTTTCAATCAACACAGCGGCTATTCTCTCGATCCAATGTTTCAGATCTTGTGACCGCTTCATTACTCAGAGAAAAGCATTCTTTACATGTGGGTTCTGAAAATTGATAAGCGATCAATGTTTACCAAATGTTAAGAGGCCATACCACACTCAGTAGCCCCCGACGATTAGCCTTCCTTCTATGTCCCACTGACTGATGTCCAAACTCGAGGCCGAAATCCGAGGCCTGGAGTGGAGGTACTTCAAGTTGAGTCAATAGAGTATCAGTTTGCTCCGAAAACTTGCGCAATTTTGGTGGCGTACACTACTAAATTCTATAAGTTTATCGCATAAAGCAATAGCAGGGCCACTACTTACTTGTGTTACTGCAATCCAACTGATCGACTAATTGTATCGTAACATCACGCTCAACCTTCTCTTTCGCAAGAAGGCATGTCTCAGTCTGTTAACGCTTCCAAAGTTACTTTTAAAGTTGTCCTAACATCGGATCCAAAGCTGCCATACCGTGTTTTTAGTGTCCCTGAGAATGCCCCCTTCACCGCCGTGCTAAAATTTGCTGCAGAGGAATTTAAAGTGCCTGCACAAACGAGTGCTATTATTACAAATGATGGAGTAGGTATCAATCCCCAGCAAACAGCTGGGAATGTTTTCTTGAAGCATGGGTCGGAGTTACGTCTAATTCCAAGAGATAGAGTTGGAGGTTTGGTGTAACAGAGTTCTTCTATTTCATGAGTGGAAAAGCTATGACATCTCTGATGCTCGGGCTATCTGTTAATAGCATAATCAGCCTATCAATACCAAGGCCCATACCACCAGCCGGGGGCATGCCATACTCTAGCGCCATTAAGAAATCTTCATCAAGCTCAACCTCATACGCTTCCAGTTCTGTGGCGTTCGCACCATTGCCTTGCTCCTTTCTCGCCTCAGCTTCGGTTTGAATGGCAGCACGATGTGCAGCTACCTGAGCTTCAAGCCTTCGCCGTTGGTCAATGGGGTCTGTCAATTCACTAAAGCTGTTGGCCAGCTCTCTACCTGCAATGAATAACTCAAATCGTTCCACAACACCTTGACGGCTTCGATGGGGCTTTGCCAGGGGAGAGATCTCTTGAGGGTGGTCTAACACAAATGTCGGCTGTTGAAGAGTGGGCTCGACTACAGCTTCAAACAATTCATTTAGGACATGTCCGACTGATGGAGCTTGGAGTATGGCAGCTCTTGCCTTTTCCATATCTGGCACCCCATCCAGACCCCCGAGAGCGACCTGCTTGGCTTCATCAAGATCGATGTTTCTGTCTAAATCTACACCACATCCCTCTTTCACAAGATCGTGCATGGTGGCCTTTTGAAATGATTTGCCAAAGTCAAGTTCCATGCCTTGATATGTCACAGTGGTGCTGCCGCATACAGCCTCAGCACACACCTTGATCAACTGCTCAGTCAAAGACATCATGTCATTGTAGTCCGCATATGCTTGATACAATTCAATCGACGTGAATTCAGGGTTGTGTCTAGAGGAAATACCTTCATTTCTAAATATTCTGCCAATTTCATAGACCCGTTCCATCCCACCGACCATGAGACGTTTTAAATGGAGTTCGGTGGCGATGCGCAAGCTGAAGGATCTCCCCAGACTATTATGAAAGGTGATAAAGGGCCTAGCATCTGCTCCACCAGCTGAGGATTCCAATACTGGGGTTTCAACCTCTTCAAAATAAAGTAGATCGAGCTGCTTTCTCAAGGTGCTCAACACGCGTGAACGGGCCCTGAGAGTGGATGTGACGCCGGGGGTTACCAGCATGTCTAGATATCTTCGGCGATACCTCTGTTCAACATCAGCTAGGCCATGCCACTTGTCAGGCAACGGTCTGAGTGACTTTGTTAAGACTTGCAATTGCTTTGCAACCACTGAAAGCTCTCCCTTTTCTGTTCTCTTCACAGTACCAGTAGCCCCAACGATGTCGCCTACATCAAACAAGTTTTTAAAGTCTGAGAAAGTGCCCTCGCCGTTGATATCGTCAATTGTCTGTCTTTCTATGTACAGTTGAATAGACCCACTTGCATCAGTGAGGCGGCAAAATGCGAGCTTTCCCATTACTCGCCTCGCCATGATTCGGCCTGAAACGGAGACCGTCACAGCGTCGCATTCCTCCCCTGAGGCAAGACTGCTGTATTCTGTTTGGAGGTCATTGGCCGTGTGTGTCCTGGCAAAGGTATAGGCATATGGTTCTTGGCCTGCACGACGTAGCTCTTCTGCTTTGCCTGCCCTTAATTTGATAATATCTTCATCTGAAGACGTGCTTGTTGTAGAATTTCTGCCACCCTTTGCTTGCTTCTGTTTCTTTGCGTTAGAGCTTTCCGTCCTGCGTTGTATGAACAGAGAAGCTGAGCTGACTGGAGTGAGTGTGTGACGCTTGCAAGTATAGGAACATACTGAGTCGCTTCTATGGCTGTAGCGAGTAATCGCAGCCTGCGTGCATGAGTTGCCCGCGGAAATTGTGATGCCAATCTTGAAGTGATATTTATATGCATGGATTTTCCAATTTTTAAAGTATGATGCATAATTCAATATCTGTGGTTGGCAACTCTAAAATTATACCAGAGAATACTTAAGAGAAATGTGATTGCAAATGGACACTTTCTAAGTACTGCAAGCCTTCCAGCGCGGGCCTTGTGTCATGATACTATATCAGTAACTGTTTGACAATGCTCTCACGACTACTCTGTTATGTTGGCGCGCATTCAATGAAGGGCATTTCTTGAACCACCTCAGATCAGCTGACCATGTGGATGCATCAATGTTGCAAAAAAGGACAGCATGTGTGAGTTCTTGAAACAGACCTATCTTATATATTCATGGATTCGGAGTCCTCATGACCAAATCTAAGATTCAAATCAGAACTCGTTGCACGAATTAGACAGTGTTGAGTATGTTCAGAATACGTTGAGATGCGAGTTGTATCTTTGCTGCCCGCTGCCACAGACACCATAGTTGCTCTCGGACATCACGATCACCTAGTGGGTAGATCACATGAGGTTCGTCAGAAATGTAATGCGCCTGTACTGCGGAACACTGAGCTCCTCTTTTGCCTGCCTATATGATCACAGTGCGACAGTCAAGGAGTAGATGGTGTGCCTGTACTGACTGTAAGCAGAGTGGGAGACATACCGATAGCTGAGATTGATGCTGTTATGACAGCATCTGTGGCAGCACTTCAGGAGGCAGCTCTTTTAGGTACAAAACTAGCTCGTCCCCTGTTGGAACTTGGGTTGTCGGTCTACCATGTTGACTCTGAAGCTTTGCAGAGAGTCAAACCTGATGTGATACTCACATGTTTGCAAACAGCTCATGGATCTATATTAAAAGATGAATTATTAAATGCTGCCCTTCTATCTGTCCTCGGCTACGCCCCACGTGTAGTGCATTTGATGGCTGAAACAGTTGAAGGATCTCTAGAGGACATGCAGATAGTTGCTGATGCATTGCACTGCTCTGACAGTGGACGACAGTTGGTAAATTCTCACAGGGAACAATTAGATGCTGCAGCTGAGGTGTGCAAGGGCAGAAGTACACAAAGGGTTGCATGTTTTCAATGGCCTCATCCATTAATGGCTTCAGGTGCCTGGGTGCCACACTTGATAGGCATGGCCGGTGGGGTAAATGCCTTAACACCCAACAGCATTGTTTCACAAGATTCCTTGGCCGAAGCAAATCCAGATATTATTATTTTTGGCCTGTGCGGCATGAAGCTAAAGCCGTCATTGCATGCCGCAAAAATGGCATTACAGAAACTAGGGGATGCATGGCATGAGGTGCCAGCAGCACAGCACAGGAGAATAGCAGTTGTGGATGGGGAGAGAATATTCTCAAGGCCTGGTCCTTTGTTGACACAAAGCCTTGGGGCATTAGTTGAAATTTTACACAGTGAATGTCAGCCATTTGGTTACGAGGGTACATTATGGGCTTGGTTATAAAAAAAGGGGAGCTACAAACTACTTATAATACATTATGTCCTGAGGCAATAGCATCAGCTACAAAGAAGAGATATCCCAGAACAATACTGAGGGAGTATGCTACTGCGACGCCACTACCGCGTTGTGCGGCTCTGGCTGTAACTCTGGCAGTCTTCTTTGCTAGAAGTCTTTCGCATTCAGAGGGATAGACCGGATTTCCATTTTTGTCAAAGTATTTATTCATGGTGAATCCTGCTGCCAAAAACTTCATTGCAGCACGCACAGGAGTGAGATACTTGATATAAAGCCCACTGCGCCCATGGGCAACTGCACTTCGTGCTCTGGGAACCAAGTAGGCCGCAACAGTCTCTGGCTGTTCACATAAAATATTGAACACTTTCAAGTTCTCCAATGTGGATCCATCCAACAAAAGATCTGTGAGGACCATTCCAGGCGAAAGGGTATGAATGCACACGGGATAGCTACCCTCTGGTAATTGAGCTGCTTCATTTTGTAACGACTTGTGTAGCTGGGCAATTGCAGCCTTGGTAGAACCGTAGGCAGCATAAGATGGGGTTGCTGATCCATCAGCACCGGCACCATCCATATTGAAAATATGGCCCCCACCATGTTGATCTTTCATTGTTAACATGACAGCTCTGGTACAGAGAATTGACCCCAATAGATTTGTCTTCACAACTGCTTCCATCTGCTGAGGAGTGTGCTCTATGAAGGATTTGAAGGAGCCAGACACCCCTGCATTGTTGATCCACACATCAATGTGACCTCCCAGCTTTGCCTTTGAGGATTCAACCAGGGAGTCAACATCGTCGGGATTAGAAACATCAATGCCAGAAATTCCATGCACGGTGTTACCAGAACATGCGCAGGATGTCAGCTCAGCGACTGCGGTTTCGACAGTTTCAGAATTCCTTCCGGTGACAAGCACATTGTCACCACAACGGAGGAATTCCCGCGCTAATGATTTGCCAATACCTCTACTGCTTCCAGTGATGACCACATTCAGGGGTTGACGTGGCTGGAGCCACACGCGGGCTTGGCAGAATCGCAATAATATAGCAAAGGTGGCGCCAACAGACGCTCCCAAGAGTGCAGGCATCCACATGGGGTGACCACCAACATCTAAATTGGATAGCTCTACAGCTGTGTATGTAATGAATGATGAACCTAGTATGAGGCCAAGGGGTTTATGAAGGCCTGCCATTGCATTCTTGTTCTTTTGCTTTGGAGACTGCAAAGTACACACTGTAGCTGGCCGTGCAGGCCGAAGAGGAGTGCAAAGTCTGGCAAACTGCCCCCTTCCCACCACTCTCTGGGCAACATTTGTATTGTAGCAGCCTGAAGTGCTCACGGAGGGATTTACCCGTGGCCTGCTTCCGGTCAACATTGTTGACAAGGGCTTCATTTCGTAGAGTGCCTTTCAGAAATCGTCTCGACAAACTGTAAAATGCATGAGAAGGCTACGCTATTTCCGTATATGTGTAATTCCAGCTGGTTCTGTTGCGAGACAGTTTCAACATAAGGGTTCATACAACCTGGCTTCCGCTTGGATAGCAAGCATGGTAACTGTAGATCCACCTCTCTATTCAATGCGCGGGAGTCCCATTTATAAACTTACCTACGTATTGCCAATGTTGATCAAGCTGAGGGATTAGGAGCTGAAAGCGTAGGGTTTCAAGAGCTCTCTGTCAGAATGTGATCCAGAAGCACCGCTTGGTAGTGCCAGGCTCATGATGGTAAACAGAAGTGATGCCAATGGGCTGTTTTCTTGGCTGTCATGACGAATCTCTTTGTAAGTTCTTCAATGGTTTTCTTCGCAAATTAATTGACTTGCCAAGCATCGAAAATTTGATCTGAGTTCTTGATTGCCAAACTCGCGATGTATCCTCCCATAGGACAACATAATAAAGAAAACCCGTTATCAAATCAACAGCAGCATGTCACACACACCCTTTCAAATTTAATCAATTCCAATCCCAGTTTCAATATTGTCATTGCAGAACCTTTCAGGGTGTCGCCACCAGTTCCAGGGCCACCATCACCGCCTGAAGGTCAAGCTCCTCCATCAAACTTAATCATTGACTTTACTAGGGAAGAACAATTATTAACAGAGCTGGCAAATCATGAAGAAGTAGAAGATTTAACAGGCGATCCTTACCTTACACAACTTAATGACTTAAGACTGCGGAGCACATATACTGAAGAGGAGCTTGCCATGGCCCATTCCCTAGCTCTTTATCAGAATCAGTCGAAAAACACAGTATTGGAGATAGCAAAAGGATACAAGGAATTAAAGGAAATGGGATTTAATTCTCTCCATATAGCTGGAGCATTAGCACTTCATAATAATGATGCAGAGGCCGCGTCAGATTGTCTTGCTGATTTACAGTAACTTATTCAGAAGATTGCTCTCCTTCTAGTAACCTTTCATACCTAGCAATTGCACATCTGTCAGATTCAGAAATGCAACAAACATCTATACCTTGTCTCAGCATGAGTAGTTCTAAGACTTTGTTGGATATGTCCCACCCATTTACAAAAGCGTCTCTGTAGTCATATGAAAGCAGATCTGTCGTCATGCCCAGTAGTATATCAGTTGCTTCATTCTTGCCCGTAAGTCTCTGAGCACGGTAAGAAACACCTGCAGCTTTACCCAAAGATTTGTGAACTTCAAGGGGAGTCCACTCTTCGTCCAACCAGCATCTTATAAGGCCGGCAACCCACTGAGAATCTTGGTCGACCTTGTCAGTAGATAATGTAGGAAAAATCACTGGGGGAACAGGCTGCACCATTATAGATATTTTAGTTACTAACGATCTGGCAGTTGAACATTTGCATACCTTGCTTTCAAGTGATTGTCGACCTACAGACGCGATTTTGGTTTTAAAGTGATCTCGGTGTGTAGGTATGAACACTTTACGTGCCAGTCTAGGAAGTCTAAAGATTTGCATTGTGAGATGTGAATGGTGGAAGATGCTACATTTAATGGGAACGAGGAGCATAAGAGGAAAGGTTTTGGGTCTGATGAAGTGAGCAGCTCTTCATGAATGCTTGGCGAAGGCGCCGCCAATACTGCGCTGTAAGCTATCCATGTAGCATCAAGGCTGATTTGCTTTTAACATCAATAATATGTGCTTAGTTTATATCTGCCTCAGATCTGGTTGGCCATCCTAGCTGTTTCCCAATCTATTTGAAAGAGAGGGTTGGTGGCTGTGTTCACCACAACGTTTCCCATCTAGACTCCGAGATGACGTCGCTATTTGCATTCGCAGCCTTTGTACAACGCTTCAAATGCCAATTAAAGAATATTTATATCACTTGGTGAAAGAAGAGCATTTCATCAATACTTCAAGTGACAACAAGTATTTGCCTCCAACATACGAAATTGATGGGTTCATACATTTAACTAAAGACCCTTCCTTGCTTCTAGAGGTAGCAAACCATTTCTATAAATCGACTATTGGACCTTGGGTTTGCTTGAGGCTGGATCCTTCCAGGCTGACATCTCCAGTAGTCTACGAGGCAGCTGCCCCAGTAGGGGAGATCCAGGCAGTGCAGAAGAATGATACTGTGTTTCCTCATCTCTATGGATATCTCAACTTGGATGCGATTGTAGAGTCGCTTAATACAGAGAGGGCTGAGGACGGTACATTTCTTTCTATAAATAGTCTGTGACAGAGCAGTCAGTTTCGCCATTGTAAGACAAGCTAAAATCTTTGCTTGGGTGCTCATTCCTGAGCCATTCTTTGAACTCTGCAATTCTCTCCCCAGTCACAAGGTCTGCTTTTGTTCCTACAATGATATTTGCTGCAGTTATTCTGCTCTTGAGGCGAGGCATTCCTTCTGAGAAGGTTGTCAAATCTATCATGCATATTATTCCCTTAATACTGAGAGCCAGAGACAAATTTCCTTCTTCAAGGAGATTCACCAAAACTGGGATGTTTGCCAGAGCGCTCACTTCGAATAGAAATAAGTCTGGTTGACTGTGACGAATGAGCTGGGCTATTGTTGCTTCTGTAACAGCAGGACTTTCGCAGCAGAGGCAGGCCCCAGCCTGTATCTTTATAGTCAACAATGGGTCGATGGAAGCTGAACCACCAAGTGGGGTTTTGTTGTTTCCAGTGTCGTTGCTCAGAATTGTCCAGAACGCAGCATCTGAACTGGAAGACTGCTTCTTTTTGATTGCTTCAGATAAAAAAGTTGTCTTGCCAGAACTAATCTCGCCAATTACCATAATGGTGCTGACTGGCAAATTGAGTTTTCTCCGGTGAACCATCAGTAATGGCAGGCATATGGCCTATATTCATTACCTCCTAATCCATTGGTTTGAAGGGTGGGATTAAATTGCGTTGTTTTTTCGAATAATGTGTAAGTAAATTAGAGGGGCTTCGAAAATGGTTACTAAACCCTTTGCACGAGGGGTTTCAATGAGACTGCAGGTAATATATATTATTCGAGAAATAGAAACAGGCATGGTTGACCCAGTAAAACCGAGCGGAGAGGACAACACTCCCAACTTCATCGATTTGAAGAGTGGTGCCTCCCGTAACATTGCGCTTGTTATTGATCACTGGAGCAATGCTACGTTATCCTGGACTTGGACCAAAAACAACTTTTTAAGGGTATGTGGTTTTGCGGTCATAATCGTGGCACAACTGTTACTCACCGTCCATACTCCTTCAATCCTGCAGCGACGATCGACTGGTACCCTTCATCCATTTGATCATCTATTCATTGTTCGGCCTCGAACTACGGACGAAGATGATCAGAATCGGTGGAAAAGAGGCGGGCCTCTCATCAAAGATATTCAAAGTGCTCTCATGAACTATCCTCACACGACAGTAGAGTTGGACAGTCCCTTCAAGCTATCACTTGGCAAATTCGTGAAAGAAAGCAACATTGATGTCGTGGTTGTAGGTGATGAATTTCGACAAAAAGCATTCCACTTAGGTCAAACAGTTGCTGATTTTGTCCGTCAGAATACGAGCGTTCCGTTTATCATAATGAGACCTGAAGCTGTGCGACTGACTCAAGGCTTCTGTTTAAATAATAGCCAAAGCTTGAGTATGAGTATGAGTGCGTCTGGGGAGCGTGACCTTTCGCCAACACGACTTCCCACTACTAGTAGAAAGATTGCCATAGCATATCCCGCAAACTTTAGCGTTGGACGGGCTCTCATCGCAGCCGCACGAAAGCTTGTGTTGCTAGAAACAGACGAGATCTACCTCGTGCATGTCTTTCCTAAAGAGAAGTCAGTGATGAATCAAACAAAGAAGTTTGTGAGGACGATGACATTACAGAGACAGTTGGAAAGGTCAGTCACAGCAGATAATTGCATGCTATTTGGTGCCAAAGAGTTGGAAGGTTTCCCCAATGTCCATCTGAATGTGTGTCTCAAGGGAGATCCCAAGACAGCATTGCCTGCATTCTGCGAGGCTGAGGGCATACACTTGTTGGTAATTGGGACGCATACTGAAGGATTGTTGAAGAAAACATTTAGTGGTGGAAGTGTCTCAGGCACACTGGTGGAGAAGTCACCGTGTCTTAGTCTGCTCGTGCCATACTCCTACTTGGGTATTGACTCTTATGAGGGTATAGACAGTCCTGCATCTCCAAGGGGTATCTCCCCAAGAGGCAGTGGCAACCCCTCTTTTGGAAATTGGGGAAGTGGAGAGCTAAGCCCTGCTCCTAATGCAGATGCTATGGCCATGGTGGCTTCACTGAAGAAAGAACTGACGGAGAAGGATAAAATAATTGCGCAGCTTCAGGCAGAGTTGGCTAGAATGACCCCAGCAGACGCCTCGTCAGCATGACAACACTCCCTGACCACAATTTCCTATGTCTGGTGAAATGCACAGAGTAGTCTATGTATTGTCGATTACAATTGACATTGTAACACTCAAAAGTGCTTTATATCAACGAGGAGTTCTTTCCAGACTGTTTGTTGGAAACTACGATCTGCCATCCCACTTTCTGGAAGCAATGAGGATCCGAGTAGAAAGACATTGGGGCGCCAAGGTATGAAAGTATACATTGAATGGTGTATCAACCATAAGTTTAGTCTCATTCATAATCTAACTTCCTTTTACAGGTGTGCTCTTCCTTTGCTGGAACTCGACTTGGTCCCCTCCCAACTCGGCCAGCTTGCAGGCAGGCCCTAGGCCACCGGCATCGGTCCACGATCACTGCTGTTTTGGAAGATACTGTGTCGCAGCCAGATGCAAGATATAGGCCTGAGACAGAAATTTCGTCGCCCTCGAGCTCTATCAAACCTGGAGATGCGGATCGCACTAGGTTTGATATTCATTGGAGTGTTGACATGTGGAAGTATTTCTATCCTCGACGGTGGCTAGACACCTTGACGGATGAATCCTCTCCAATATATGATCGCATGCAAAACTTTGCGAATACCCTCACATCTGCAGTTTCCACTGCAGGGGTCTTTGACACCAGTGAAAATGCCCGCTACTGGGGCTACCACGTGACTCGAAGTGGATTCTTCATTACTCAGGGTATTTTGGGTTTGCTGGCCTCAAGGATCTCTAGCAGCAGCACAGGGGATGCACCTGGTGGAAGTACATTTGGTAGACTTACAGAAGTTCTTCGAGGAGGATGGGCTGGTCCATTGGGCGAGGCATTGCTAACCTACTACCAGGATAGTGAGATGATAAAGGAGGGAAAGTATGCAATGCCATGGGATATGAGCCCGGGACATAGGCAGTTTAATCCCCTTTTTGTACTGTCTCGTGGGGCCCGTTTCATTCAAGAAGCGGCTGAAACCTTGAACAGACGGGACAAGGGAACTCCAGATGAGGTGTGGCTCAGGTCAGCATTCCTTCCAGACTACTTCCAGAAGACATTTCATTATCAGACAGATGGATGGCTGAGTCAGTGGTCTGCTGGAGTGTATGAAACCAGCACAGAGACTTTATTTATAGGGAGACAGGATGCAGCACAGCGTACCACCCTAGTGCATCTGTCCAACTACCTCAAGGGAAAGGACGTGAAGGGCATGAAGTCGTTGGAAATTGCCTCTGGTACAGGTCGGTTTGCAACTTTTGTGAAAGACAACTATCCTAATTTGAGACTGACAGTAAGCGATCTCAGTCCGTTCTATTTGCAAGAGGCTCGACAGAACGTGAAGTACTGGAAGGGTTTCAGGGCCCCCAACTCTAGCTTGGGGGGTGTTGACGATGCCGGTGTGGACTTTTTACAGGCTGCAGCTGAAGATTTACCTGTCGAAGATGGCTCGTACGACATTGTATATTGTATTTACTTGTTCCATGAGTTACCAGCAGATGTTCGTCGGAAAGTCATTTCTGAGATGGCACGAGTTGTCAAGCCAGGAGGTCTGGTGGTACTTACAGATTCCACCCAATTGGGTGATAGAGATGCACTGGATGCCACAATCCAGAATTTTGGAGGATTTAATGAACCTTACTATCTAGACTACCTTAATACAGACTTAGGAGGTTTATTTGAAGACGCAGGATTAAAGTGCGGTTTGAAGGTTGTTTCTTCCACTACAAAGAGTCTTTGCTTTTTCAAAGATTCACCACAGACAGAGAGCAGCGAGCCTTCTCCACCGCTCTACACAGAAACTGGAGACCCCAATCTAAATTAGAAATCCACAAAAAAATGAATCATGTTTCAAAAGTTTCTTTTTATGAAACTTGGTTGGTTGGTACTATTCCTGTAATTTGCATACTAAGTGTTTGGTTTGGCTCTCACCTGCTCTGAGGACCTTACCAGAATTCAACTTCTGTCGAAAGTACACGTCAGTATCTGAAAATATGCTTATTATGCTTGATAGTACAATTCTAAATGTCTGATGTCATGATAACTATCTGAAAAAAATGTACAAATACTTAGCTTCTTGTGGACGGAGATGGCTCTCACTGGCACTGAAATTGCGTCCGGTACCTCAGCACATCGCTTTCATTATGGATGGCAATAGGCGATTTGCCGTTCAAAATGGAATAGATCGTTGTGATGGACACTCTCAGGGATACAAAAGTCTCATCGATGCACTGGGTTGGTGTCTCGACCTGGGTGTCATCTGCGTCAGCGTCTATGCTTTCAGCATCGATAATTACAGCAGAAGTGAAGATGAAGTAGCAGCATTGATGAAATTGGCGGAAGAGAAGCTGAGATCAATGGTGGATGACTTGGACTTGATTTGTAAGCAAGGAGTGAAAGTACAAGTAATAGGCGACCTTACTTTGGCCCCAGCCGCAGTGCAGTCAGCAGCGTCCGCTGTTATGACAGCAACAGCTCACAATAACCGTGCCACCCTTAACATTTGTTTCTCATACACTTCCTCACAAGAGATGGAGAGGGCAATAACTGCATCTTCACTACAATTTGAAGAGTTTTTAAGCACCTCGGGAAATCCTGATGTGGACTTGCTGATAAGAACGTCTGGTGAAAGGCGACTCAGCGATTTTCTCTTATGGCAGAGCAGGCACGCCCTACTAGTATTCACAAATGTCTTATGGCCTGATTTTAATTTTTTAGACTTATGTTCTGCTATATTAGAGTACCAGCAGCAGTATAAGTACTTGGCTCTTATAAAGACAGCTGCTGCGCGTGGCACATGGCTCAGTGAGGACTGTCAAAATTGCAAAGATATAGGAAGAGTGTCGCCCATTAGTGTTGCATCACCACCAGGGAGTCCAAGTAGCAAATCATCATCTATTACTTTTGATTAATGTCACAGCTATTTAATTATTTGTTGTGTTAGCATTTCTGCGATAGCATCATCATCATCATCATGCCCCGCCCCTCCTCCTTGGTCACATATTTCGTCTTCTTCACTACATACTTCTTCCTCTGCGGGTTGATGCGACAGAGCATCTACACGTACTCCCAGAGACCACATAGCAATCAATAAAGCTTCTGCTCGGCCATGATCTTTTTTTCTAGTTAATTGCTTTGCTGACTCAGGTAAAAGAATCTTTGCAAGACCTAAACTCCCTTCTTTTCCTCGCTTTATTAAACCCAGGCCTCGTTTCCAAGAGGCTGCATGTACCCTCTTATAAGGAACTTCAGCCGAAACCAACAAACCGTTCAATTGCCCAATGGCAAACCCCAACCCATACCATGCATATTTACCACTTGTATGGTGAGGCATAGAATATTCGACCACGGCTCGAATAATGGTACCGTCATTACGCAGTCTTGAATACTCTTCAAATAAGGGTGCTAACTGGAGTGCATCAGGCTGCCTCTTGTTCCTTGTTCCTGATTTCCAGATTTCTGTGGGCATATCATGAATGCACAATTGACTAAACGAGGGGAGTGCTTTAGAAGAACTTGCGAGGTCATTGTTCGTCCAGTGCAAGCCAGCTATGGCCCCATTGATATCAGGGTCAATCGATACTAAAATTGCATTTTTCCCAGGCGTATACAGTTCTGGGAATATGGATTCTGCTACTGTGTAGATTTGTTGGGTGGTGCCTGCGATAAAACAGAAGAATTGTCGGCAAAACTTGTGACGAATATGATGTGCGGGTGTGGGTGTGACAGGAGTGAGTGAGCAATGATGCATGCCTGCATACCTGTTGCTTCCGTCGTAGCATACTGCAAATATCGTCGACAATGTGCACAGGCATGTCTATGCAGCAAGCGTAGGCTTGACTTCCCGTAACTGCCCATAACAAAAAGTGATCTTTTGGGAGGTGAGGCGTCCACCAGCATAACTACGACCTACACGTTTTTGTAGATGATAATAATTAACTCACCCAATTTGACATTTAGAGATGAACGTGCGGGATCACACTTTGAAGCTAGCAGCTGTCCTCCAATTGGTTCTATATTGTCGCTGCTTGGATAGTTAAGCCAGCCACCCAGTCCGATAGTTTGCGAATTTCATTTGTGTATCATAATTACAATCCGTGCACCACACCAAGTGCACTAAACCCTTGTACTCTATCAGCATGTTTCTCGCAATAGTTGCAGCTATCGTAGCTGTATGGGTACGTCAACATCTTTCCCCGAAATCGACCAGCACTCTCTTAACGTCCCACTTTTATACAGATATTGTTCAAAGCGTTCCTCATAGAGAATAGATTCCGCTTCAGGCATCTGCCTTCCCCTCCTGGTTGTACCGTCTTTCTGGGCCACTTGCCTGCTTTGAGGGTCAATGGACCTCCAATTCAATACACGAATTGGTCCAAGGATCTCGGTGGAATCTTCGTCATACAGCTCGGAAAAACTCCAACGATTGTTGTCACAGATCCAAAGCTCATCAAGGAAATGTGCGTTTCCAAGTTCATTGACTTCCATGACCACCCCAGTCCATTCGCCCTGAAGAAGAGCAAGGACAAGAGGGTGAGGGTCATCAGGTCTGGACTCTTGACAGCTAGAGGAAAGACTTGGGCTAAATTACGTGCT
Source organism: Axilococcus clingmanii (assembly GCA_019693495.1). Classification (NCBI taxonomy): domain Eukaryota; kingdom Viridiplantae; phylum Chlorophyta; class Chlorophyceae; order Chlamydomonadales; family Chlorococcaceae; genus Axilococcus; species Axilococcus clingmanii. Next base: position 67,917 of record JAAMXV010000493.1, read on the forward strand.
GCCATGAACCCCCTTTTTCACACATCCCACCTTCAATCATATGCTCCCATTATAAATAAAATAGCTGGACATCTGGTGCAGGAATTGAAGCATAGTGCAGAGGTGAAAGAGCCAGTGGAGATGCATGGCATGCTCAGCGCCATGACACTAAAAGTCATTGGTCAAGCAGCGTTTGGTATTGAATTCCCAGTCTCAGACTCTCTTAAGGATTGTTTGGAGGAAGCATCAAAAGGCATTCCTAACATTCCAGCTGCTTCAAAGTTGCTCTTCACAAACGCAAGTATCTCACCGACATCTGGCAGACTGATGCTCGTCAGGATAATCCCCAACTGGCTGGAGCCATATTTGTTCAGCATGCTCTTGCGCATGGGTAAAGTTGGGAGGGCTTTAGAGTATGCACGATGCACTCTATTCTCCACTGCTGATCACCTGGTGAAGAATGCCATTGCTGCTGCGAAGAAGAGAGGGGAGACATTGGATATCCAATTGTCAGACTGGCAATGGTGGGATGAACCGTTCCTGACCGAGAGCCCTTATAAAGATCTGACTCCAGAAAAGGGCTCAATGATAGATATGCTCAGTAGAGCTGACTTATTTGATTATCAAGTTGCAGCGCAGTGCCATTTAGTAATGTTGGCTGGACAGGAAACCAGTGCGAGTACCCTGACGTTTTTAGTACATTGCCTCGCTAGCCACCCTGAAATCCAGGCGAAGGTTGTGCAGGAAGTAACAGACTTTCAAAAGAGAACAAACTTTAGTGAGCCTACTTACGATGACATGCCCAATGTACCATATGTGATGGCTTGTATCAAGGAGTGCTTGCGACTGTATCCTCCAGGCCATTTTACCACAAGAGAAGCAGTCCGCGATGTCACTGTAGGCGGCAAATATCACATTCCAGCAGAAACTCATATCCACATTGGAATATACACTCTGCATAGGGATCCTGCTCTATGGCCCCGAGCAGAGGAGTTTTTGCCTCAAAGATTCCTAGATCAGGCCAGCACACTTGGAGCCAGAGATCCAGATGCCTACATGCCTTTTGGCACCGGTCCAAGGTCCTGCATTGGGTCCAAATTGGCCCTGGAGGAACTGTGCCTGGCTGTGATAAGGATATACTCAGAGTATACATTTGAACTCGCACCTGGCATGGAAAGGCTGGCATTGAAAACACACGGCATCACCTTACAGCCAGATGAAATGTGGGCAATCCCCAACAAGCATTGCTCTGCTCTGTAAGCTGGGCTGAAGGCAAGATATTTTGTCTTTTTTTATAGTCTGTAACAATCACGTTACTATCTATGCTAGTAATGTCAGTAGAGACCAGAATTATTGCTGAGCTAGCAGGTTATGAAGTGCCAGCATTGCTTCTGTTGAGTGCCATGCCAGTGGTGTCACCTTGAGCACACGGTCTGCCAGTTCCCTATTCTCTTCCCTGCCATCTTTCCAGCGTGTAGACAGATAAGGGATGATGTGCTTGGTCAAAAGAATATCTAATGCAAGCTTCTGGAGCTGAATTCGTGGCAAGACTCCCTCAAAGGCAACAACAGATGTGTACACCTTCATTGTAAGGTCAATCTTGTGAACCATACATTTGTGTGCCCTTTCATAAAACTTGGCTATCGAGGCAGGCCACAGCGGGACACTTGCACTATCAACTGCTTGCTTCAATTTCTCCAGCACCACTACCACCAGTTCTTGAGGTAACTCTGTGTCACCGTGCCCACCCTCAAGTACAGACATACTCTTTACCAAGGCGACTACAGATTCTGTTTGAGAAGGGTCCCTAGGTGTCCATATTTGGCTCAACATTCTCATCACAACAGGCAACACTACCTTGCTCACCAACTTGGGAACCAGTTGAGCATCGCTTTCATCAGTTCCCGCATATACTGAGAGCTGTTGATACCATTCCAAACCTTCCAAACAAGCAGTGTCTGCGGCAGTGTGCAGTGGCCTCCAGGATATCAACTCTAATTTCACAAAAGGTGCAAACAGAGCTGGAGCTGAGAGAGACAGATATGCATCATTATAAGAACTTGGATGATTTGTTTTCCATTCCTTCAATCGACTACTGACTGCCCGTATACCACTGAAGTCCACATCTGCATCCAGGAAGACAGCCTCTGCGGTGTCTTTAATTTCAACATAGCGTTCATTGTAAGCGCTCAGATCTTCCATGACACCATAATGTAGCTCTTCGACTGCTTTGATCACCTCTACTCGCCTTTTAACATTCACATCTCTACCAAACTCATCCAGCTCCACTGGAATGGTAGCAGCCATGGTAGCCCCTGCCACTGTCTCAGCATGCTTGGCGGCCTCTGCTGCACTAGCACCATCTCCATCATGAGCTAATCTGCTCAATGCTGCAGTGACGCCAGCTTCTGCCAGCTGAAACACAGCAAAATCCATCGAATCCCACTTCTCTTGGTGGGCTTTTGCTCTCCCCTCGCCAAGCTCTAGCGCAGCTTCCAGTAATTCTTCTATCAACGGAGCCTTTTCTTCCAGCATATTGCACAAGTCTGCTATATAGGCTCTCATGCCTTGCAAAAATGTGTACCTGTTGCCAGCATCTACGATCTTGTCTTGCAATGTGACCATACTTGAGAGACATTCTTCCAAGCTGCCCTCCGTCCTCTCTAAGTTTCGCCTAGCCTGGAGTTCTGTCACCTTCAAGCGTTCCAAAGATGCTTTCATAGTATCAAATGCATCCTTCGCAGCAGACTTTACTGCTATCATGATTGGGGGTCTTGGGTGCTGGGTAGCCAGAGGAAGGGAAATCTGCATCTTCATGGGAGGTGGGCCTGAGAACAACGATCCCGCACCAATTCCCTTCCTTATCTGGGCCTCCATCCACTTTTTCTCTTCCTCATCTAAATCTTCATGCGCCGCAAATTCCCTATGCGAATGTTCTTCTTCTTCTAACGCAAAGCGCGCTCTCAATTTTAATTTCTTTGCTTTCGCCTCCTGAATGATAGTGTCATAAGGGATCACGTCACCTTCTTCTCCTTCCTTATCATAGTCATCCAAGAGTGGCGAGGATTTAAACATGTCAGGTAAACTATCTTCCGTTGCTGCTGCTGCACTACTATTGTACAAATATCTATCATCCTCTGCATCAGAACCCTTGAACTTGCCAGAAAGCTTGAAGGTATTCTGTTGAAGCTCCTGTATACGATCTGAAGAATATTCACCGGGAGCAGAGATTTGAGATTTGTGCTGTTCAAATGATGTACTATACCCTGCTACATTGAGTCTTGCTTTCTTGGGAGCTTTTATAGTTCCCTGTACTGTATCATCGCCAAGATCGTCATTGAAACTGAGGAGGGCTGGCGCCTTGCCTTTCTGTCGCTCCTTGTCTCTCTTTGCTTGAGCGGCTTTAATATTTGCAAGGGATACGGACACGCCCTCAGCCTCCTCATCATCTAGATTCGAAACCTGCTTTCGTGTGTTTCTGGGTTTTACTGCATTTTTAATCATAGAGATCAAATCCGTTCCTTGGGTGGAAGCATTCAGGCTGTTACTTCTCTCATAAACATTATCATGATTGATCTAATAACTAAACATTATAATTATGAGATGGTATGTTTCAAAATGGGCAGAAGTTGTTTGAAGGATTATGGGCATTTTTCATCTACAAGTTTTGGCAACGGTTATCGACTCCATACTTGCACCAAAAGGTAGCACATTTTGGTATAATGATTGTATAGTTGCATATATATGTGATCAAGCTCCCAAGGATCTCATGCGATGCAATGCCGTAGTTTCTTCATCCTCCTACACCAAATGATCCGGCAATAACTGAGGACAATCTCTGTGCTCTGGTCAATTTACCCATTTCAAAACGTATTTCAACAGGATACTAGAGTAATTGTTTAGGATGGCGTCAGAAAATGACAAATGTACAAATAGGAGCCCTGGTCGGCCAAGCAAATTGGCATCGGTCATATCTGGAGCTGCATCAGGCGCTCTTATCAGTGCCTGCGTACAACCATTGGACGTTTTACGAACTAGAATGCAGGCAGAGGCTGCAAGAGGTCATTTTACAACGACAATAGCTACATTGTCGGCAGTACTAAAGGAAGGGGGGATAAAAAGCTTATGGAAGGGCACCCAACCAACCGTCATACGTTTGGGCATCGGAGCAGGACTTCACTTTTTCTTTTTAGAGTCTATTAAACCTCTGGTGGAGACTAAGCAAGCAGATGGCTCCGTCAAAATGGGCGTACTAGGTGCCGCAATAACCGGGGGGGTGTCGAGGGCATTGGCAGCAATGATCTCATGCCCCTTCACTCTGGTCAAGACCCGGATGGAATACAGTGGCGTTGGAGCTGTCCAGTACAGGAGCACCTTCCATGGATTGCATTCTGTAGCTTCTTCAGAAGGTATTAGAGGTTTATATCGTGGTCTGGGTCCTACTGTTTTGGCGAATGCACCATATTCAGCTCTGTATTACATATTTTACACTCAGCTTCAGTCCAAGCTATCAGCCCCCGACAGACCAACTGTAGTTGTGAATGGATCGTCTTCTCTCATAGCAGCCATCTCTGCTACTATAATAACTCAACCTGCAGATGTTCTGAGGACCAGAATTCAATTGGGGATGGCTGGTACTGTGACAGCAACCGGAGGGGCTGTCTCTCTAAAGCTCATTCAAAAGATTGCTGCTGAGCAGGGCATGCGGGGATTCTTCGCTGGAGCTCCACCTAGAATGATAAAAAGAACAATTCAGACGTCACTAGTATGGACCTTATATGAAGAACTGTTGCCAAGGCTGACAAAGGTAAAGGAATGGGTCGTTGAAGAGCACAAGGCTGCTGTTCCCAGATGAAAATGAGCACACAGCATTTCATGAAAACGATAGCGTGCTGTTTAAATGGTTGAGGCAACAAACGTTTAAAATGCGTGCTCCGCTGAACTCATTAACAGCAGTTGTCATTAAATATTTAGCAAACACTTTAGAGAATTTTTTTAATATAGAACATTTGGTTGCGTGCACTGCAATTTTGTACTGTGCCGTTGTTAACCTGCCAGTCTGACGTAAATTGCTGTTGAAATGAATATATATGAAGATAAGATTGGAGTAAGGAAGTCCCGGGGATTAAATACTCCATTTAGTGACCGTTTCCTGTCCCCACTACCTGCCTTAACAACAATCGTTGAAGAAAAAGAAAATTGTATGTTACAGCATATACCTTTGTCTTTAGAATTATGTTTCAACGTCTTTCCCAACATATTGTAGTTGCTCCAAAGGGAACACCTGTGCCGGAGCCCTCAATACACAGCATCAAGCTGAGGGAGAAAGTAAACAGACGAGGTGCCTTGAATGACGTTACCCATTTGTTCCCAAAGTTGCTAGACCTAGGACATGATGATCTAAAAGATTGTGAAAGTCATCAACAAAAGGATAGAGTAAAAGCACTGACAGAGAAAACCTTATCAACACAGCAGTTGAAGACTACACGGGTCCCTGCTTCCATGCAGCTGTTAAAACTCAGATAACAATGAATGTAAGGCTAGTTATCATCACCACTTTCCAGGTATGCTTCCCATCCCCTAGTGCATTGCGGTCTCAATTTGCTTATTCAGAATGCTTTTGCTTCTGTTGTAATGCCTTTAGATGTAATCCCAGTCAAACTTGAGTCTGTTAGAGATGTATTTCCTTCAAAGGCACCCGGTCTTCCAGCTTGTGCGGCATCATGCTTTGAGAGGCGATTGCTTTCTAGGATGCACTGGCAGCTGGAGAGTCATGTCGACATCATCCAGTCCATCACTATATGACTTCCGTCTTCCTGTGGTGTGTGGCAACTCCATGCAGTTCTCACAGTTCTCCAGTTGACACGGTTGACAATTCTCTAAAACAGCAGCGGCTCATCTCAGTTCTTGAAATATCAAACGAGAGTCTTCAGCTTTTGCCCGGGCATAAACATGCTGCAAAGAGTGACATAAACCACACAAGGCACATTAAAGTTTTTTGGAACTCTTATCTATTGTAGGCTGGTATGAATGGGAATTGAAGCACTTCACTATTTTCACAATTTGAGGCATTTGACAAACAAGAACACTATACACTCCACTAAAGTTACGAATACACGTTGACTAACTTCTGATATGCAGACAATTTTCACCAACTGCCACCTCCACCACCTCCACCTATGCTATGTCCTCCTCCAAACCCACCTGCAAAGCCAGAACTTCCTTGGATTTCCCTATGGGACTGCAAGCCAGGATCATTCAGCTGGAACTCCCTGGTTGCTAATGGATTGAAGGTTCCATGCCGTGCAGCATCGTCTGTCCAAGTATCTATCATTCCAGGTGATATGTATGTGGGATACCTTCGCTGCACCGTAGCCAAACGGAATGCCAGGTCAGCAGCGAGTAACTCATCTGTTACTCCTCCACGGAGCTGTCGCCCTTGTGATTGAGGTGGGGGTCGTACATGTCCATCCCTGTCTTCAGTCACACCCTTTCTGCACACTGGACACGTTGAATTTCTTTCCAGCCAAGATTCTATACAGGACTCACAGAAAGTGTGCCCACAAGGCAAAGTAACTGGCCTTTGACGAGCTCCAGACCCTTCATTGGAATCTTTTCTTACTCCTGAACTAGTACTTGCATGATGATCTCCTTCCAACAAGGGGTCCATCTCAGGTTCATTAGAGGAAGGAGTGACAAAGTCTTCAAGACATATAGGACAGCTCCTTGGAGCACTCCACTCCTTCGACCTCAATTTCTCTTGCTCCTTCTTTATTTTTGTCAAAACTTTCTTACACTCCTGCCACTCTTTTCTCTTCTTGTACGATTTATAACCTGCCCTGGCTAAAAATGCTGCTAAGGATGCAAAAATTATGGTTGAGAACCAGTCCCAGCCATCATGATCATGGCTTGCTGTTTTACCAGCAATACTCAATCCCATGTCCACAACGGATGTGTAAAGAGCCCGCCCATAACGCTGAGCTTTCAAATCAGACTTCATTCCTTCTATTATATGATACACTTCCTTGTTGCTGAGATACTCTTTAGCACCAGCCCCAGTGGAGATAAAAATCTGACGATCATCGACCGCCAGTAGAACAAGGATGCCGTTATCACAAGCCTCAGAGCCAACTCCCCACGCATCATGAAGCGCACGTGCGAATGTCTCTGCAAATCCTTCTGGTGAAACTCCATCAGGTATATCCATCTTGCGCATAATTGCAACACCCACATGATATCCCTCAGGACGGTCTCCACAAGGCCGGACTGTGAAAGGTTCTTCTCCTTGTGCAACATCCATTATTGCACCCTCTATCTCGTCAGCTTCTTTTCTTTTAAGAACATTATCAGGATCACATATGCTACTTGCAAAGCCCCTTCCGCAAGTGTCTACATCCCTTTTGGGGTTTGGAAAATTGTCCGGCTTCCATTCTCTCGAAATCGCGAGGTTTGCAGAGACCAAAAGTATTAGAAGTATAAACTTCAAAACCATTTTAACAAGTCGAAAAATACAGTTGAAAATCTTCTCAATGAGCAAAAGCCAACTGTGGTTGCATCTCTTTAATAGTAGTATCATCATTTGCTAGAACAGCAGGGACGGCAACGTCTCTCAATCTCTTAAACCATCCTTTCAATGCTGCACCACTTTTCTTAAGTATCCTTGCCTGAGTACCATCTGGATTCCATTCAAAAATACCAAACCTCATACCCCATCCCATTTGCCACTCAAAATTATCGATCAGCGTCCACCACATGACACCTTTGAGAGGTTTTTCTTTTCGGAGAGCTTCTTCTGCTGCAGCCATGTAGCTTTCTACACATTGTTCCCTTACCTTGTCTCCATTATCTGCAGCTCCAGTTTCTGTTATGTATATAGGAAAATCCTTGCCCATAATGGCTCCAATATCATCTAATGCAATCCCAAGGCCAGCCGGCCACAATGCATAGGGCATATCTGTCATTATTTCACCTGTACTGTAGCTTGGTTGCAGTTTCCAATCCATGACACCCTTGGAGTAATAATTCAATCCAAAATAATCACACCCTGGGGCCGTTGGCTCTTCAAATGTGAGGGGCCACAGCCAAGGCCCTAATGGTGCATATTCATACTTTCCAGATTTCAAATATGTAGCAACCCGCTCATTGCCCCAGAGATTGTTAAGAAATGCAGAGAGCCATTTAACATAAAACGGGGTGTACCATGCCCTTTGAGGCTCAAATTTGAACCAGTTGTGTACAAGGCCAATTATAGCTGTGCCTCCTCGTGGCTCTGCTCGTATGGCCGCATAAGCTTGTGTATGCGCACGAAGCATGTTCAACATATTATGACCAGCACGCCACAACCTAGCAATGCACCCAGGAGGAAAACTCCCGTGAACAAAGCCAGCAAAAGATGCCACTCCTGGCTCATTGAATGTCGTCCAGAAGCGAACACGGTCGCCAAAAAATCGGAAAGCTTGTCTGGAAAATTCAACAAAATAGGCAATATTCTCCTCTTTAGTGAAGCCCCCTAACTTCTCAAACCACAGCGGATGTACAAAGTGATGCAATGTGACAAAAGGCTCCAGCTTCTTCTCTATCAAGTAATCGATAATTTCAATGTAATGCTGCACTGCCTGCCTGTCAATCTGTCCCTGCTCTGGCTCAATTCGGTGCCATTCTAAGCTGAACCTGAAGCAGTTAGATCCCAAATCAACAGCGCGATCAATATCTTCCTTGTATCTGTTCCAAAAATCCGAGCTCTCTCCGCACACCGCTCCGCCAGCTATGGTGGGCAGGAAACAGAAAGTGCGTGTCTTGCACCATTCGCCCCAATTGCTTCTTGTTTTGCCATCTCCACTATTCTGCCATGTCGATATCGCAAAACCAACGTAGAAGGGATCTGATGGTGTCATCTCCCAGCGACAAATTGTGTTTGCAACAAAACAGTTTAGGCCCAAAGTTAATTATATTATCCGAGGGTGCTATATCTTATAAATCTGTAATAGATCAAAGATCCCTATTTTGGGTTTTATAGGTATCTGCGGCTGCACATTTCGGCAAACTTCCCCTCAACTGCCTTCAACCTAGGGCCCTCCTGCTTGTCTAAGGGTGGACTCGAGAAGGCTCCCCACATCCGATGGTGCACAAGACACTATCATTTTGTGCAAACCCTTGATAGTATCTTCTCCTGTTGTCGAATATCTAGGACATGGTGTGAAGTATGCCAATCGAGCTTTAAGCAAAGCAGCGTTGCTAAGGCGCTCTAGTGCAACCTCTGACGTAACTTTAGCATCGATTTGGACAGGATTCTTAATCAAGAGGTCTCACATTGGAAGATTCTTCCTCATAAATCATAAGTGCAGTGTAATCACTAATCCCTGGTCCCACTCCTGGTGTAGTGGGCACCGACCTCCCTCTACTTGTACCGTATTAAAGATGAAATGATGGTTGCTCTCCATTTGCAGAGCCATTTAAAAGGTCGCCACCCAGAATTTCTCTGATGCCTCAACTAAAGGACTGGTCATAGAAACAAAAGTGGATGAGACTTATCAATCATCACAGTACCACTGGACTGCAGCGCAGCGATAAGATAGTAAAAGGCCTACTTCCACCATTGAGTCCTGTCTCCACCTAAACATCCACTCCTGGCGGGTGCTCAAATGAGGTGTGATACTGGAAGCGAGCTTGAAAGGTCAAGATCCGTGTGTGCATGCTCTTTTCTGACAAAGGTAGTATCGATCAACTGCATGTCTGTACAGTTCAAAACGAGAACGAACAGCAAGGGAAAAAAATGCAAAATTTAAAAGATTCTTTGTGTCCACAAGCTCCAAAATATTTCTAAAAAGGAAGCAGTGGCAGAAGAGCTTCTACAGGTGTAGTCCTCATATACCGAGATGTACACGATCAGATGTTCGCTTTTGTTCCAAAAATCGGCGTTGCCAAGTTATTCGAAGGGTTGTTCCTCCAAAAGGTTGCCATTGCTATTATCATTATCGAGATATCATTGCTCGCACACACTTTCAGCACTGGGTGACAATGGCGGTGGAAGCGGCGGTGGAAGCGGCGGTGGCAGCGGCAAGAAAGGGTATGGAGGCGCTGATGACAGTTCAGGAGGAGGAGGTTTCAATGGTAATTTGGGACCCTTATTTTTTATCGTCACAACTGGATTACTAATTTATGCAGTCCGACGACATGACTCGAATAAATCAAAGAAACGGGGCGCATTTTCGGAGGATGAGCCTGCTGATTGTACTGACGAGACACAGACCCTGAAAAGATTGGTTCGAGAGATATTTGCAGAATTAGTGAAAGTCAGATCACGTTTGACAGAAGTAGAAATGTCCACTGGGGTATCCATCATTAAAGATACGGCAGATGCAACATATTTGGAGAGTGCCAATGAGAATTTTGGTGCAAAAACAAGAAGTCCGGCGTTCAGTAGCGCCGTAGATATTGGAGGTGGCTTTCTTTGGGCAGATGATGCCAGACAAGCACATGATGATACTACACTGCTGCAAGATGCTGGTGTGAGGATTGGGACTGAGATGCGGTTTGCATTTACAAAACAGGTCAGGGATGATGTTGATCTGATCGCTGCTGAATGCCAATCAAATCAAAGTTCGACCAATTTTAAAGTAGATAGACTGGTGTACACAGCTAGGCCACATGATCAAATCAAAGTAGTGGTGGCACCCTTGGGAGGTAGAGCACAGGATATAGCATACACATTAAACCCTATAGCCGGACAAGGTCTGACGAATGTGGTAAGACATGGATGCCCGATTCATCAGCAAAATCTTGGATCTTTGGTAGGGATTGCCTTGGATACTGAGAAGGCTTGGGGCAGTTTTGCATTATCTTCGAATGCTGTGGAAAGTAGTTTTGCAGGACTGGTGCCCACCACGTCCACAGTAGGCCGCAGTCTATTCATGCAACTAACTGCAGCTCCCACATCAAATGTATCCGCAGGTGCAGCTTTCCTGAGGCAAGAAGATTCAAATGATGATGTCATCAGTCAAAAATTAGGTATTATAGCAGCTGGGAGGGTTCGATCAAGCCTTGCAATGCATAGTTGGGCAATTGTTGATTTGGTCGAAGACGAGTTCAGCATAGACCAAATTAGTTCATGGGGTTTCAGTGTGGCTTCATATCCGAATGGCTCTGCCAATGGATGGGCACTAGGCATTGGAAGATTGAGTGGCTCTGACGATGGAGGTGATTTGAGGCCAAATTTGTATGAAGCTTCAATGCATGTGAAGGCAGGAAACGGCTTGACCCTGTCCCCTGGCTTGCTGATGCTGAGGAGCGGGATGCATGAAAGGAAGAGCATCTATGCTGGTTTAAGGTCAACGATCGTTTTCTAATATTTGTAGCAATACATCAAGTAAAGACGTTTTAGATAACGCTTGTAAGGAGATTCTGGGCCACTCAGGGAGCTCCTCGAGTGTAGTTACGATCCCAAGGTGTTCTGCTGAACTTTACAATTTCTCGCAAGCAAATTCATCAATATATCTCGTAACAGATACTTAATAATGACAAAAGGATTGGCAGCGTTAGCGAGACGGGCAGCTCAAGCCCGTGAAGTAATGATCGTTCGTGGAGGTGGAGGAGGCCCACTAGCCAGAAGAGCACCTCCTAGCCAAACTTTAGCTGAAGAAGATGAGTTGTAAGTAACAATATGGGTATTTGATTATTTTTTGTTCCAGGGCCTCACCCCGACCTTGTGCTGCAGGATTTGGGACGATGGCACTGCGAATCCCGAACCTGCACTCGATGAATTCAATATGATTTCAAAGAATGGTGCGTTAGCATGGTTCCTAGGAGGCCTTGGAGTGTTCGGTTTGATATTTACAGGTGCTGCCCTCAGTCACCCTGAAAAGCGAGTTCCCTGGACGCAGAAGGAAGTCCTTCTACCACCAGAGATTGCAAAATTCAACACCCGGTGACTGCCTTTCTTTCCGTGTAACTTAATTGTCTATAGCACATATACGATGCATTGTATTGTGCAGAGGGTTGGATCTTAATTAAGACATGAAATGCTGTGAATCATAGTGTCCCCCTAAGCCTGCATTGATGCTCTCAGTTGGGAATGAGAACACCACGTTTACAAGAACGCTTAGATGCAGACCCTAATACATTTCAAATGATAGCATCCCCAATTACATTTAGCCGATGCACCAGACTAGTGTCCGCGTTCTCATCGATCGTCCAAACTATATAGTAATTGACAAGCCCCCACATTTGCCATTCCATGGAACTTCGACCCAGCTTGGAGTGATGCAAACGCTGAGGCGCCTGCAATCTACAGACCGGATTGGCTATTCTGGCCCGTTGTTTCCTGTTCATCGCCTAGATACAATCACAAGCGGTTGTTTGATCGTGGCCAAAACCAGCGAGGCGGCAGCGGCATTCTCCTCACTATTTCAGCAGAAAGACAACAAGATAGATAAATATTATGTGGCTGTATCTGATAAGAGGCCCAAGAAAAAGCAGGGCAGTGTGATAGGAGATATGAAGAAAAGTAGAGGTGGAAGCTATATGTTGACAAGAGAGGTATCAAACCCAGCCATTACCAGATTTGCATCGGCAGGTCTTCCTGGTCGCCGCCCAGGTCTGAGAGCTTATGTCCTTAAACCAGTCAACTCAGGTAAAACTCATCAATTAAGGGTTGCTATGAAATCATTGGGGAGTCCTGTTTTAGGAGACTCCAGATATCATGACCAGAGGTCTTTGTTGGAGGACAGGGGGTACCTCCATTGCGCCGCATTGCGATTTAAGGTCCTAGGCGAATTTTGCCAGGTGGTTTGCCTTCCGATGTATGGATCCGAATTTTTATCAGATGAGTTTAAGAACGTATTTAAAACATGGTTTCCAATAGGCATGGGGGAGGAGGACATATGGTTTGCTGACAATCCATTATTAAAGTCAGATGTACATTACACATGCTGATTACTCGATACATACTGTGAACAAAAATCTCTCAATGATGTCATCATTTGTGCTGAAGTGTGTGGCAGCTCATACGTGATAAGAGCCGTTACTGTACTGTCTTTTGAAAAATAATTATTCTCAACTCTACACAACCCAATGCCAACTGACATGAGAGCGTCCGCCTCTGTTGTTCGGCCATATACCAAAGGGGGGTGATGTCTGTGGACTTCATAACGCTTACCTTCAAAACGTAAGCCTTTTTCTATGGCGGCTTCTCTATCATTAAACTTGGTACTCAATTCTTCCAACTCCATTGAATCAAAGGCACTTCCCTGAGCTTGGAACCGAACGGTGAGTCTGAGACATTGCACTCACACTGGCATCCGGGAAAACCTACCTTTGAGGCTGTGAACAGAAGACTGCCCCTATCGTCAAATATAATGCATGTTTGACAAGCAACAAGATCAGTCTCAGCTATCCGCAAAGCCAACTGATCGATATCTGCCATCTTTCCCTTGCCTCCGCTTTTCTGTTATTTTACTTCAATTTTTCATGCTAATTGAAATACTAAGGCTGTATGGTATGTCTATTATGAGCGGCCAACATATCTTTTGCTCGACACTGTACTTGTCTGACATGTGGCCTGTCAGCCTGCACCTTCAAACAGTCATTCACCAACTCCCTCAGCTCTGATGGATACCCAATATCAGGAGGCCATTCAAACTTTCCACCTGCTATACAAAGAGCCAATGATCCACCGGATTTATTTGCTGTATACTCAAATGGTGACTCTCCCACCAACATATAGTACAGCACGCACCCCGCTGAGAATACATCAACTCTTTCATCTATGATGCATTCAGAGGGAGGATCCCAAAGTTCTGGAGCTCTATATGGCGCTGTACATTGTCTCTCAGCATCTTCTTTAACAGACAAGGCCTCTTGTCGGGATGTAATCGCAACCCTAGCCGCCCTTGTGGACCCAAAATCTGTTAACACGGCAGAGTATCTGCCTACGCTGTCGACATTCAGCAGGACATTGTGGGGTTTCACATCTCGATGACTCAACCCCTCCTGATGGTGCATGTACTCTAATGCGGCACACATTTGAATGAAAATGTCTACTACTTCCAAGTGGGATAGCGCCCGTCCTCTTTGTCTCACTTTCTGAACTACGTTCCACAAATTATCTTGGTACAATGGAAACACCAAGTAGCCTGTGTATAATGCATCTTTTCCTTGTGGCGAGAGGATGCATGCATCTATGATCGGTAAAATGTTTGGATGATTGAGCCGCCGCAAGGTTGCAATCTCGTTTTGGACCTCTTCTAGCTGTGATTTTGTGCCAGCCAAAACCTTTTTCAGGGCATATCTCTTTGGACTACTATAATATTGAACACAGTCTTCTGCCAAATATACAAAAGAATATCCACCCTCTGCTAGAGGCTTTTTATCAACCCTTAAATGAAGGCTGCCGACCGCAACCTCGCTGCTCTGCGATGACCAATTGCTCCCCACCTGGCCTGCGAATTCATTAATCTTCTGTGTGAGTTCAGGAAAATTAGCTTCTGCAGCCTGGTGCATTTGCTGCATTGCATCCTTGAAGCTACGACGGAAACGGTCCATTTGGAGGATCTGACTGATCCGGATTGTGGTTGTGAATTATCAACTGTTGACTCCACCAGCCTGGCAAGCAAAGAATACAAGACGACGGCTATAGTAGACCGATGGAAGAATTTGCATTCAAAACTTTCCGGAACATGGACTGCCACCTGTTCTAGATCCGGGAACATTACAGTTTAAGCTCTAACGCGGAGGGGCCAGCCGTACTGCAAATGTTATATATTGTAAGATTAGTGGTGCACTGTCGCGCATTGTTGGATAAGTATTTTATGGGCGGATATGAGGACGATCTGCCCCGGCACTTGTGAACTGCAATCGTGAGATTGTGATACTCTGTTTCTGTTTTGAGAATGCATATAAACAATTTCCTTGCATTGTTGATATTATTAGCATGTAGCTTTTTGTTCATGCAGACTTTGCGTCTCCCCGAGCTAAGTGGTGGTCCCAACTACTCCAGCAATGACGGTATTCGACACAATATTGACGGTACACAGTTTTTCCCCGGTATGAGTACATTTTAACATACTGTTTGATATCATATCTGAATAATATCCCCGTCACTCCGGAAAGCAGGTGGCAAAGGAAACCGACAGATGCTGGACCGCACAGGAGACTTCGCCACAAGACAGCGACTAGTCCGCCAAGGTCTTGAGACATATGATCCCGATTCTCCAGTCCTCAAAGCACTTGTGAAGGAGCAGCTGAAAGCTTCATCAAA
>JAAMXV010000494.1:0-20327 GCA_019693495.1 Axilococcus clingmanii
GCTTCCTCGAGTATAGTCTTCACTGCAAGGTCGACAGAATTTGCATTTGTGACATCAATTGATAGTGTTCTGATGCCCATATCAGAGAGAGACTGCAATGCTGACAAACTGCGTGCAGTTGCATACACAGAATATAGTGGAACTCCATCCCGCTGTTCTTTGTGTAACTGCACAGCGAGGGCATTGCCAAGGCCTGAACTGCAACCAGTCACCTTCATGAAGGCCAACAGATGGTCAAGCTCAGTGTAACAGACCAACGAATAGACTCACCAGTACTACTTTCGGTTTAATGCGCGACATTTATAATGTCTGTATATTGTTGGAAAGAGCTGCCGGGTGCAATGTCCAAACTGTATCTGTCAATCTGATCTCAACAAGACAGGCAGAGATATGCAATGGAATGCGCAATGATATCTTCCTATCAAATGCGGAAAGGGATGTTAGCAATTGACAGTTTGCGGGTGGAGACATCAATTAACCACATTGGAATATACCACTGCAGCAAGAAAGAACCACTGGAAGGGAGGCCGCAATAGTCTCCCATCTGGGCTGTCATCCAATTACTGTCTGGCTTTGCTCAACGCAACACTTACACAAATTTCATCAAATATCATCTCATCTCATCTCATTTCTTCTCCATCATACATTCATTTTCCACATTGCACAAACACTCAACCTAGTAAAGTTAAACCTCTTACGAATACATAAAGAACCGCCAACACGCCCATATAAAATATTGCATCATTGTAGAATGGGTCCTTGTGCTGGAAAAATTTTGTGGGGTCTGTTGGATCTCTCATAGTTGTATAAGACCCATCTTCTTCATCTCCACTACTCAAACTTTGAATGAGGTTCTTACTTGCATTGGCAGCATCTACACTCGACATCTTTGCTGACCATATGAGCCTTGATACATTCCAAGCAACTGCCCCAAGCCCAGATGTCTCCCAACTATCCTCATGTCGCTCAATCTGCCCAGTTAGTAAATTTAATAACAGTTTGGAAAAACCGTTGACAACCACAGGCAGGGGTCCTAAATTTCCAGTGAGTATCCATGATATCTTTGCAGTGGAACCATCTATCATTTCCATTCTTGTCACTTTGACTGTGGGTGATTGGATGGAGTGAGGTATGAAGTCCTGCCGTGCATATGGCTCCCTGCCTTTAAAACTTCTATACGGGTCCTTGTAAACAACAGTTGCAGCAAACAGGTTGCGAGTCCATACCCCATTTGCGCGCTCAATATCTCTCGCCAAAGATCGAATGGTAGCTTCCACTGCTGGACTACTATTACACACGAAATCATCACAGTATTGCCTGTCTAAGTTTTCGATTTCAGCTTCTGACACTGATGAGTCGGCCACTGTGGTCGACTGCAGAGCTAGTAGCAATGAAACCAAAGGTTTTCGGGTATTGAAACGAGATTTGTGTCTCGTTTGAATACAAGGCTTGATATTCCGTCCGACAAGACGACGGCCGAACGACGCAATCATGTAGACGAGATCTGAATAACCAAAGAGGTTACGACACGGTTTTTAAATTTTACAACTGTCTTCTAAGATTCCAGAACATTTTAAATCAAGGAATTAATGAAGGTATCAATGGGTCTCTGGCGTCGCAGGTATTCATGATCATGGAATTGTGTGGTGCTAGCGTATGCATACGATGGCTTCTCAAACCCTATGCATGTCGGAACCCGCAAGTTGCCCGTCCAGCATTATAATGCATTCGGAACAATGTGAGCCACGAGTCCATTGACTAGGTCTTTGCAAGTATGGAATCCAAGGACATCTTTGATGCTGCACTCAAAGTCGAGGAAGGGCATATACGCGAGGGATACGATGCAGGAATAGAGTTAGTTATAACCTTCATCTCCTCTCTAGTTTCTTCATCGAGTCTGACGCATAAAAATTGCCTGTAGGCATGGTAGAGTGCTTGGGCATACGGAGGGGCGAAGGCTCGGCTTGGCGAAAGGCTTTGAAATTGGTCAAGAGATTGGGTACTATGCAGGCACTGTAGCTAGAATAAAACAGGATGAACCCTCGGCGAAAGTGCAGGCATTGATCGTCACATTGGAGCGATTGATTGAACAATTTCCAAAGGAAAATTCTCAAGATGAGAGGATTCATGACATGGTCGACACCCTCAGAGGAAAGTTTGCCATTCTCAGTGCTACAACAGGTCTTCAAACCGACCGTCATTCAGCCAGCATTACTACGCAAGAGAAATTCCAATTTTAATGTTATTGTTTGTTATCTATTTGTCATACAATTCAAGAAAGCAGAGTCGAATCTTCACTTAGCTTGCCATCTCTGTTCTAAGTACTCCATCACCTTCTGCCATTGCCTCATCCACAAGTGGAGCATCATCGTAGATATCATTAATGTCCTTGCCAGAGAGGATTTTACGTGTCTGGCCATCAATAGTAGTCCGCAATGATTCGTCCTCTTTCAAAACTTCGAGTGTCTTATCCCTGCCTTGCGCCAGTCTCTGTTCACCAAAATAATACCATGAGCCCCTTCTTGCAACCACAGCAACTGCCTCAGCAGCGTCCAATAGACAGCCTGTCGAAGAGATACCAGATCCAAAGAGAATATCAAACTCTGCAAGCTTATAAGGAGGGGCCACTTTATTCTTCACGCACTTTGATTTGACTCTTATTCCAACTTGGCCATCTGCACCAGCAATCTTCTCTTTGATCCGAACATCCAATCTCACAGATGAGTAATACTTTAAGGCCTGACCTCCTGCGGTCACCTCTGGAGACCCATAAATGACTCCAACTTTCTGACGCAGTTGATTAAGAAAAATGACTGTACAGTTGTGTCGAGAAGCATTTCCTGATAATTTTCTCAAAGCAGAACTCATTAAACGAGCCTGAGCTCCAATTTGAAGCTGTCCAATCTCTCCCTCAATTTCTGCCCGAGGGACGAGAGCAGCCACTGAGTCTACTGCAATCATGTCAACAGCCGAAGAGCGGATCAATTGGTCAGCTACTTCCAGCGCCATCTCACCACTATCCGGTTGACATAAAAGCAATTTCTCCACGTCTAAACCAAGGTGTTTGGCGAACACAGGATCGAATGCATGCTCAGCATCAATCAAGGCAACCGAACCTCCACCACGCTGAACCTCTGCCATAGCATGCAATGCCAGTGTGGTCTTGCCGCTGGATTCGGGCCCATAAATCTCAACAACTCTGCCCTTCGGATATCCACCACCCAAGGCAAGGTCAAGAGTCAAAGCTCCAGAAGGTGTTGTCTGCACCTCACCAAATTCAGTCGAACCCAGTTTCATAATACTATTCTTTCCGAAGCGGGCATTGATCTCTTTCAAAGCCATATCTAAAGCTCTTGCTTTGGCTTCCAACGAACCGTCAGTTTTAACTTCATCTTTGATTGCGTGGGTTACATGAGAGCTACGAGCAATCGACCGCGTAGTCTCTGTCAAATGCAGGAGCTCAATCCCTGCCGCAACAGGGCGGACAAGCCTGGAGTGGCACTGACGAAACATATTGCTATGGTAAACCCTGCAATTTTCTTTTGGTATGCAAGAATAACTAGCAAAGGGATAGCTAATTTTACCCTTTCCGCAAAGGGGCGACGCAAGCATATATGTTAAGTGAGGATGGCTTTCGACTAATGATCAGCTGCTAACCCAAGTAAACGATATAACTGCTGTAATGCGATATCTTTATTAAACAAACACAAATTTTAAAAAGGTAAGCGCGTCAAGAAGTCCACGTTTTTAGTAGTAGTGAGGTGGGGCATCATCGCTCCATATTCTGCAGTTCCATGCTGTCTGTCTGGTCATTTGTTCTCCTACCGCCAAATATTCCTCTTTGGCTACCCTCCCTAGCAATATTGCTAGGGTCGCTTATTGCATACTTGGGAATCATATATTTCTGCCCTCGTTCATCATAACAGATCGTCATGTCCTCTGACACAACGTTAACTCCTGCACTCTCTAAGATAAGCCTGGCTGTTTCTATGTTTGCCTCTGATGCAGCTTTCAAAGCATCCCAAATTACTCTATCACCACCATAATGTGGCTCTGTGTCCCAGAACTCAGCCCTCATTTTTTCTATTTCGGTGGCAGTGACAGGGTCGTCACTCCTCCACCTGGGCTTCACGAACGTTTTTATGTGTGTACTCCCGTAATTGGGATCCGACAATTCGTCTTCTGGTTTGCAACAATTCGCACCCATACCTAGGAAGATGTATTATGAGCAGTGAGGATTGCAAGCAATTTGCCACAATTTGTTTTATGAAGGCGTGCCTTAGGAGGCGCAGAGTTCTATGCGAGCTGTAAACTAAAGACTACAGGACAGCTTTTTTTTAAAAATTTTACAGTGTTTCAACGATCTATTCGAGCGTTGCAGGAGGAAAGCTCATACCAGGCTACAGTACTCCGCACCCATCCAAGATCACAGCAAAAAGACCAAACCTTAGTGGTGAGGGGGAGAGAGCTTGGTCACTGCACCTCTACAGTTTTAGACATCTGCTGCCAGCGATCCTTCTCATACTCTTCAGGTGTCTTGAAATCAGGGTCACAATACGATCTCTTGGTAAAGCAGTGGCAGTCGAGACATAAAACCTCACTTTCCCACTTCTTCTTACCACGGCACCATGTTTGAGTGAAATGGTGCTCCTTTGTGTTAGTACCTCCACATTGCAAACACTCTGGAAAAGCTTCGTTTTTCTTCCACCTGGCGGCCCATTCGTCGACGGTCATAATTTTATATCCATGGCCTATCGATGGATTAATCTCAACAGGCTCTCCTGCCATGATCTTTGCCCACTCCACACTGTGGACCTTTACCATGGGTCTTTCATCAGTAGATGTCTCCACCGGTGCACGCAGATTACTTGTAATATCAGCAAGAGACATTATATACCTTCTGTTATTCCGGTGTTGGGAAGGCGGTCAGATCAGGTCAAATTGAAGGAAGTCCGACCAACTTAGGATACCAAACGATTAAGTGTGCGATTGTACCTTGACAGTAGAACGTAGACATACCTTTTTGGTCAAGAAAGGGTAGTTACAATACAATTCAAGGCAAAGATGGCCAGCAAGACTCCCTGTCAAAAGAGGTTTTCGAAGCAAGATTTTCTGCAAATAACAGGTGGAGACTATCAAAGTCAGTAAGAGCGACTGTTCAACGATTAGGTTGCCAACCCACTGCCACGGGCAGAGCATTGCATGGGCGGTCAACACCTACTTTTAGCTTCTTTTTGACTTGTATTTAGCCGTGCTGCTAGTTTTAGATGATGAAATCACACCTTTGATCTTCTGCGCAGGTTGCTTGGAGTGATATGTCCTCTGATACTTCCACGTTGAAATTGGAGGCAAAGTCCTCTAGCTTCACGTTGATTGGCTTGCCAGCGAATATAAGCTACGGATCAAGCAGGGCCCTCATCTTCAAATTCCAAATTAATTTGGGGTCGGAGTGGAGGGAAGTCACCTTCCACTTCTCTGATAGCTTCCTGCACGGCTTATTTGTTCGTTTGTTATTCCATTCTCGGCGAGGTTGTTATTTCCCTGTCAGTCACTCGTTCACTTTCTATTGAGTACTTTGGCTTGATTGAATAAAATTTGGAATATTTCAGAGAGAACGAGGAAGGAATAAACTACTTGGCGTTGATCTACAAGCCATACAACTTGATACGCTTTGTGTAACTACGGGCTCGGCGTTTTCTTGAAGTGACAAGAAAATGGACGAACTTTTAGACGCATTCGATGACATTGAGCTACAATGCTCTTCAGAGGTATGACTGCATTCATCCGCCCCAATTTGCCAATCTTAGAGCTTAACCTGTGACTCAATTTTTCCTCCCTCAGAGAGGAAAAAAAGGCAAATCGCCAATCCATGACTCGGAGTGTGATTCTGATGTTGACATAGATGACTTGCCTCCAGATTTGAAAGAAGAACACTCTGAGCCTGATGACTTGACCTGTGCAATTTGCCTCGGCTCGATTGCCCTGGCAGACATAGCATTGGTCAAGGGTTGTGATCACATGTACTGTGCAAAGTGTATTCTCCATTGGACACTCCACAAAGAAAAGCCATACTGTCCACAGTGCAAGCAGCCGTTCAATTATCTTTTCACATACAGGGCCTTAGATGGCACACTTCAGGACTTCCCATCCGAAGAAAGTGTGACTCTTTTGAAGAGGGCACGGTGGTTTGAAGATCACGTCAAGGCATTCGATCATGGTTCAGCAGCTCTCTTGCTGGAGGAAAGCACCACAGCCGATGATTTAGCATGGCATGAGTATGCTGATGATCTCGATCTAGCTGAAGATGATGTGATCGAAGAATTTTACTTCTCGGCCGCTGCTGGGAGGGCACGCGTGACGATCGGTAATAGGAGGTTTGGGGAAGGTGGCTACATTGCAAGTGGACGTCGACAGGCACGACCTAAGCCACCGCGCTCAAGCGGTGGTAAGGGCAAAACAACGCCTTCCCCAGTTGCACGGCCCCCAAAGGGTATGCCTATAGTATCCCCTCCCAGCCGCCATCTGGATAGTAAGGCATCCTGCCCTGCCCCAATCCCTGGTGCATTAGGCACAAGTCCCAGTGGAAGCAGTCTGTATGGAAGCAGCCCATCTGGATCAGGTCGCCGTGCGAGGAGGAATGCTAAAAGAGCAGCAATGGATGGATCTGTTGCTGCCTCTCCATCAGCAATCTCATCTTGAAATAGTGAAGATGAATGGAAAGCCTGTGTTTTATGGGACCCATCATCCCACCATGGACTGCTGTTGGTACATGGCTGGGCAGTTGGGAGTAGGATGACCACAAGCAGGGTCAAAATAGATATCCAGAAGTAATCTTGTATATTCTTTTGTGTGTGTGTGTGTGTGTTTGTGTACTTGTCCTTACACAGATTTGTACAGTATTATTAAAAAGGAGATTTTGTTAAAGAAGGCGCCTCTACAAAAGTCACCACCACAAGCTATTCCTTTTTGTGGTTTCTGCATCACATTTTAAGATTCCCAGAGCTGTATTGCAGTCTCTATACAAGTCCATGAGAGCCCCTGCTGCATCAGGTGCAATCTTACGAGCTATCAAATTGCATTTGGAGTTCAACGGCTTGAATTTGTTTCCATAGAATGATCCTGGTAGTAAGCTTCCTTCCTCACCGCTACACACATCCTCTTCCAGAGTATCAATATTAATGAAGCCAGTGATGGCACCTTGTATTTTTTCCTCGGCACCAACACTGCAATGAGCATGTATCGGCCAATTTCTAATTCCCCTGACTACGTCCCCCGTCAACTCTCCTTTCTGAAATTCTCTTGGATGATTTGAATCGGTTTTATCTTTGTAAGACCATGAAACAAAAGTCCCCCCGCCCCCTGAACATGTTGTCTCATTCTCTAAACCTCGGCTTGCTAGTAGGGATGGGACATAGTGTTCATCTGAGATGCAGTCCCTCCATCTATTCAGTGCACTATCATTGCCAACTTTACAGTGCTCTTTGAACAAGTCAGCCACTTCACTATCATTTGCTACCACCTCTGCATGATTGCGAGTCAGCATAAACCATTGGCTACTCTTCCTCCAGTGAGATGCCGGATCAAAATGTTCGCCCTTCATGGCAGGCGTTGCCCTGCTCTCATACATCGTGGTCTTGAGATCCTTGGTGCACGCATCAATCCTACTCAAATTCTCTTGCATCAACTGTTGCCAAAAAAAAGCAGGAGAGTACAGAGGTACCGATGTCTCTGATATCAATACAAACCAATGATTGCTGGCATCTCTGAGAGCTTGTTTTATCAGAAGACGGGCCGCCTCTGCTAAGCTGTAATGTGACCAAGACGTTGCAATTCTGGTTGGGATTTCAGTCATGTAAAAAATGGATGACTCATTGTAAACAGTGCCATCTGTTGCTGGAGGGGGATGTGTATATATATTAAACAGATGTTGACTCCTGCGTCCATTCATCTGTCCGCCATAACGCAACCATAGTTCCTCTCTACACAGAGGGTTGCACGCCGTCGGTTTTCCACACTGCTTTGTGCAGCGCCCACTCAAACATTGCTGAAGACACAGGGACTTTCCAGATCGAAAGGCTGACTTAGGTAGGAGACCCGCAGCTTCATGTATCCATGCCTCCCAAACAGACTCAAAGGGCATCGGTCCTTGGGTCAGGAACATCAAGGCAACCTTTTTCATGTCCAGGTCAACGATGCATTTCGTATTGGCACCATCAAATGTGGCAGCATCTACAGAAGGTGTCAACAGAGCTGACTCGTCTCTGCTATTCTTCTTTATGTCAAAGTTCAACGGGGGACCTTCTATGCCAACCATTGACTCAGCTGTATCTCCCTCTGAAGGTGTGGGGGTAACAAAGGGGGCACCCGTGGCCCCCTGTCCACCCTCTGTGGCAGTAGCATTGTTTATGTCTAATGAATCACTCAAGAGCTCTTCTTTGGTGCCCACATACTCTCCCACTATAGAATTCTTTAAAGATACTGTTATTCTAGAGTCTGGCTCTTCATTCCAGAGAATAATAAAGCCGCCAGCAATCAAGGCAATGCCTAGAAACGCCAGCGAAATAGTGACAACTATGGCTCTGCTGCTTGAGCGATTGTTAGTCTGTTGATCCCATGGTTTCATAGTAGAAGTCAACGCCTGTTATACTCTCAATTTTGGTACCGATCGGTGATCAAGTGTTTTCATTCATAGAACCTTCGCTTGGAGGTTTGAGGTTCATCTATTGCGGAATTAGACGACAGACAATAATAAAATAAAATGTTATCATATTTTTCCATTCACCTCCCTTGTGTGCTTTCCCAGTTTTAAAATCTGTCCTCGCTCCAACTTTGGGTCAGTCGCCAGCAGCACAAATTTACACTACGTGAGGAGTAACAAACCCCACAATCTAGTCAGTGGCAACCAAACTCCAAAGAAATCCCTTCTGAGTGACATTGGTCAGTGACAGGACGACAGCAGGGAAACATAATTGAAAACATTTGGACTGGGAACCCTCTTTCTTAGTCAGCAGTAAACTTTGGTGGCCTTTGGTAAATTTTTGGAAGCTGCAAGTCTTGGACATTAAGATCCTGTTATCCTAGCAAAAAAGGTATCTCATATCCTTAAATGTACATTAATGGTAACTATGCTGTACATGCTTTTCAATTTCCTGAGACACGTAACGAATTTTGATTGATCGTTCAAGGTTTGTGAGCACTCAGAACTTTTAGGAATGAAAGGTTGTCAATATAATTGCAATTTTTAGCCCTTATAGACAAGAATAAACTTCGGAACTCGAGTATTGTTCCCATAGAATGGACATATCCACGTCACATGGAAAACGGCCTGAAAGGAATTCTGACAGAATGATCGCTGGCGGAAGCCATTTCACCTTCTGCGGAGGACGAATTTTTGTGGGGCCAGATTGGAAGGCCTTGTGTGCTACCTCCTTCTTGATAGTAGTCCCATCAGGAGTGTATCTTGGACTGATAGTCCCATACTTAGGCCGCAATGTCAGCTGGGCGTTTGTGGCAGTGGCAGCAGCGATCATCGCTTTTGTGTTATTAATGTTGGCAATGACTGCATTTAGAGACCCAGGATTTATCCCGAGGTCGCCTCCTGACTTTGACGTAGAGACTGGAAAAGAACCACCCACCAAACAATTCGTAATTCACGATTTTAGAGTGACTACAAAATATTGTCCGACATGCAATCACTATCGACCGCCCCGCTGTTCTCATTGTGCAGTCTGCGATAATTGTGTAGATAAATTTGATCATCATTGTCCTTGGGTGGGGACATGCATAGGCAGACGAAATTATAGGTATTTTTTACTCTTTATATTCAGCAGCACGGTGCTCTGTTGTTGGGTGCTAGCAACCTCTATATATCAGCTGCATGTGGCAGCACAGGATAGAGAGGGCAGTTGGGCAGATGCAATAGGTGCATATCCAGCCTCTCTCGTAATCGCTCTCTATTGCTTCATAGTGGTATGGTTCTTAGGGGGGCTAAGTGGCCTCCACATATATCTAATTGCCAAAAATCAGACTACGTATGAACATTTTAGACACTCACAGTACACAAGCTCAGAGAACCCTTACACACAAGGATGTATTCTAAATTGCAGGGAGGCTCTGTGTGAAAGAATACCTCCAAGACATGGGCAACTGGGTCTGGAACAGCGACGAGAAAGGGAGGAGCAGAGGAGACAATTGCCTGCAGAAGAAGTCGTACGTATTGATGGTTCTCATGGCCATGATCCTGGTCATGTGCAAGAAATCGAAATGAATGTGAGCAATGTGTAGTGTGTAATATGGAATGGGTTTCCTAGTTCTTCCAGCTGATGATTTCCATGCAAGTCCAACCGCCGCAGTTAGAAGCTGCCTTGGGGCTACACGCTTGATAATTCTTGAACGATGATTACGCGGCTGTGGATGTCGGCATATCATATCGAGACTTTAGTACATATTTAAACAATACCCATATCTGATTTATAAAATCGAGCAGTCAAGCTGAAGAAGGATCGCCTATAAACAGAACGAAATGGTACGCTTTGGACAAATATAACGGAAACCTTTGAGGATTATCTGACGTATTAAATTCATGATATTACACAGGTGACTTCAAAGCGTGTATCAAATGCTAAGAGTGAGAAATTTTATAAGAAATCCATCGGATCAAAAAAGTCTTTAACCCTGTGGCAGGTGAGTCCTTAGTCTGAAGTAAGCCTTGCAAAACGTACTGGGCGATTTCATGTACATGCTATAAATGTGTGATATACAGTGAGGAAGACCTCACTCATACCCACTCAACAACCGCAGTCCGTCCGTAAGCACTTGTCTAACATGAGTGGCTCCCCATTGATTCTGTTGGCCATGTTCTTCCTTCTTGTGATGTCAGGAGTGTTTGTTTTCATAATGAGTTTGCCAGAAGAGAAATTTCATCGGATGCGCTTCACCTCGGATGAGTAAATAAGTTATTACAGCTCAGGTCCATCAACGATGTAATGTACTCTAATGATTCTCACTTTACCTTTTCAGCAACCTTGTTCTGCTGTTGTTGATGATGTGCTGCTATTCCCTCCATCACAACCTTCTCTAACTCAGGGTCTACTCCTGCAGATACTTCTGCATATCTCACTGTATCTGTGGCCTTCAATTGATCAATCATTGTAGCGAATACAGCATAAGGGGAGATGTCATCGAGTGGCGATGACACCTCATCATCTTCTTCTTCCCACCACCAATCATCATCTGATTCACTTTCTTCTTCAAGTTCGAAATTCCTGTGCGCCAGGGCTCTTCTTCTTTCCAATGTCTTTGCGTAGTCTTCATCCAGGGTATCATCCTCATCCTCATTACCCCCCTCCTTCTCCTCATCCACCTCAGCGTCACCGTCATCAATCTCAAAGTCGTCCTCATCACCATCATCACCATCATCATCCCCTAAAGTTGTTTCTAGTGCTTGCAATTCTTGCTTCCTCAATGCAACTAAGACTCTGCTGAGAGCTGCTGCCACTTGTCGTAGAGCGCCAGGCGCATGGAGATCCAGTGGCAGCAGCTCCGCAGGCACCGTCAGCAAACGTGTCAACCCCAGAGCAACAATTTTCTTTTCTCTAGGAGACCTGAAATGAACCATTTTCCCAGATTTTCTGCTTTGTACTATACTTTTGCTGAAACCACCGAATAATGTAGAAGTGCTACCTGCTGCTGCCATCGACTGCAGAGCAAGAGTGCAGTCATAATAGAGACAGTCTGCCACCAGAACAAGCAGTGCATCAACAACTTCTTGAGATGCCTCTCCCTCTTCTTCAGTGTCTCTGGGCTTATTCATATATGTGGCTGCAATGTTTAAAAGTGTAGGGACACTAGAGTCCACCCTTCCTCTACAATTTTCTAATATAACGCTGCCCAATTTTGGTGCACAGGCCAGGCATTCTGCATCAGCGTCCCCACTCAATGTTGTGGCAATCACATCTTCAGTCATTGCCAGTAATGATGCATTTGACAAAAAAAACTCTGTCCCTCTACTGATGAAATTGTCCAAGGGGAGAAGGGCAGAATCGAATCCATCTACAGCCCATTCTTTGAGACATGCTATAATTCGGGGGTACAGATTCCATAACTGGGGACTGATCTCTGGTGCAAAGTAAGTCAGGCATGTGACAATGGCCATCAACTCCTCAAACACTTCTTCCCCCTCTGAGGACACATACCTCTCAAGCACTGGCCACAATAACATTTCAATTTCAGGAAACAAATGAGGCGATGAAGCAATACTCTCCATGACCGTGCTTATGGCTCTCAAGACACCATATGCTTGGATGAGACCATCCTCACCGTCATCGTCGTCTTCCTCACCTTCACCATGTATTCCAGCCATCCTCCAAAATTGCTGAGCTAAATGCGCACACAGAGAGACTGCATAGGGCGCTACAAGATCTGGAAATTTTTCGACGATGGATTCCAAGGACATCGTCAGATCTTCGTTGTCTGTTTCATTGGACAGCGATAAAAAGTGCTGCAAGAGTTGGGGCACAACAGGGCTTAACAATTCTAAACTGCCTGAAACTTCCAACTCTTCGAAAAAATATCTAAGAGCGACCGCAGCATCCAAACGCACTGGGAGCTCTTTGTCTGATAGGCAATGTATGACACACCTCAACAATGTGGCAAATGTTGAGACGTCCTTCTCCGCCTGCGCAAATTTCAAATCAGCGCACGTTCCTGATAACCAACAAGCCTTTGCTCTTAAATGTCCATGCGCTGACTGAAACATTGGAACGACATGTTGCAGCAGCATTGGCTCTATTTGCTGAGTATACCCATGCTTCTTCTTCTTTAAAATTTCCAACAAAGCTCCTATCACAAGTGCAGCTGCATCGGCTTGACGGGCCAGTGAAACTGGTGCTCCTGGCCCAGCTGACTGTAACTGTGCCAATATACTTGCTATGTGTTTCATGATGACGTCTAAATTTCCTTTTGGCCGTGCTATACATAGATCACTGATAAATTTTAGAGCAGCTGTTTTGGGAGATTGCATGTCCTCCATGATGTCGTACCCTTTTCGGATATATTCTTGAGGATCAAGGTCCCAAAGTTCTTGATCCTCATCATTAAAGCATGCCAAAGGGAATGCAACACTGAGTGCAAGTGAGGGAGCATGGGGTTTGATGACTTTCCACGTCTCAGGCTGTGCTACTGCAGCACTTATGTAGTGCAAGAGCAAATTTATTACCCTTGGCGGAAAGTAGACGCCCTGAGCTAATTCAGCAAGCAAAGTAAGTATACCTTGGAGAAAAGGAATCACACAATGCTCTTTAAAAAGCTGAGCAAAATGGCGATTTGGACCTTCTTCGACCAAATTTGGGTCTGCATACCTATCAAACAAGCGTGTGATGACATGCAATACCCATTTTTTCATTTTCCACCATCCCCAAGACTTTCTAGCATCACTATCTTCTGGCATTTGATGTCTAGGTACGGGTTTTAATAGCAACCTGTGCAACGCCGTCATCCACCCTCCAAAGTATCTTTGATCGAGCATCAACGGAGGCATGTCCATGTACGTGGCCGACCAAAAGGACTTACAAACAAGCTTAAGCATCTCAGCTAGGTCTAAAGATGGAGATTCCGTTGAGATCAAGGACTCAAAAAGGGGCAGCAAGACTGGAAATACTGCATTGATGGTACTTAAAAGCTCTTGCCGCTCTTCGTCGTCATCTCTAAATTCGTATTTCCTTGTTATGAGGCGTAAGATGCGTAGAGATCCAGCTGCAGCTGCCTGATCGCCACTGCTCAATGCACCAAGCACATCATGTAATAATCCAGCCCATTTTTGGGGATAATCATACACGACAATGGTTCTGGTGGCTTCGCTGAGCTGAGACCGCACCAATGGAGGGGCTTTTATGAGCCCTTGCACAAGCAATTGT
Organism: Axilococcus clingmanii; assembly: GCA_019693495.1. Classification (NCBI taxonomy): domain Eukaryota; kingdom Viridiplantae; phylum Chlorophyta; class Chlorophyceae; order Chlamydomonadales; family Chlorococcaceae; genus Axilococcus; species Axilococcus clingmanii. Next base: position 13,914 of record JAAMXV010000494.1, read on the forward strand.
CTAACTAGTGCTTTGTCATTCTCATTTATCGGACTGGGAATGGATTCCCTATCTTTCCACCCTTTCACAACAACATTTTTGAATGTGATGGCAGCAGATTGACGGACAGCTGGGTCCAGCGAACCTTCGACGGCCACCCGCAGCAGGTTGACAAGTTGACCTGGCACATGACGATTCTGCAGATAGGCATTACGCTGCTTTATTCAACATTGCGCTGAAGAGCTGCAATACTCTATTCACATCACATAGCTAGTAACAACAATGAGTTGAGACTCATCGACTCCATACCTGTAAAAGCCAAGCTTCTCCCGAAGATCTTATATCAGGGGAAGAATTCAAAGTAGCATGTAATGCTGCAATTAAAGGGCCAAACTCTCCCATTCGTTTGATGATTGTTTAATCTAACGATGGTAGAAGGCAAATATATAGCTGAAAATGCTCACCCAAAGTTAAATGCCTCTTAATCATATAATTATCCACCAAGAAAATCCCTAGAAATGGCCGGAAGTGACAGCTAGTGGACACAGGTTTGCTCAAACGCCACAGAGTCTGCAGTTGCTGGTCGACCATTGTCAATTGCTCCTATTGAACTCATGTAATGCAGAGTTTGTCAATTTGCAAAGTTGACAAAATATTTAAAGTGAGGTGGTGGTGTGCGTCATGAGGAGGTTGTCATGCCAATATGTCTATCAGTTAAGCAAGCCAGAGGCGAAAAAGATCAATTTGAGACACATGCTGGGGAGCAGGGTGCATAAGCTCGACCTGATGAGGATCGTAGTTGAAAAAAGCGGTTGAGATCTCCTATCAGCATAATAGAGCGCTGCGTTCCAATTAATTCCTCGTAAAGACATTCAGAGAGTATATTGTCACTATTGCAAAGTATCAACCATTTTGACCTGAGGGAGCAATCGCGGAATGGCTGGACAAGGGGGCGGTTTTTTGCCCGAAATGACCGCGGCATTTGTAGAATTGCAGAAAAGCGAAACATTACCAACGTTGCCTTTCGTTACCGCCTGTGAAAAGGTCACGCCATTCTTCGATCACATAGGTAGGTTATTTGAAGCCTCTGCCTGTTTGCACCCAGAAATACGAGCAGCTGACATACGTCTCATTTAGGCACCGTATTTATGATAGCCAAGCATGAATTCTCGACAAAGGTGGGTCGCGAAAGAGCCAAATATCTTCGCCTGCTAACTGACGTTTCCGCCCGAGTACTACTAATAATGCCATCGCAGAGAGAAACCATCGCCAAAGTAGCACCAGCTTGCCCTCATTTAAGAGATGTTGTTGATCTGAGTAAGAAACAAGGGAATATTACAGTAAAGAACAGCCCTGGTCGAAACTTACACCGATTGATGAACACACTGGCTTTTATAGGAGCAATTTTCAAAGGCCTTTTATCAGGGATGACGTTGAAAGATTCAGTATCGACAGCATATGATCAAACCCTCGGTCAATTACACAACTGGGTTGTTAGAACGGGCATTAAGACTGGAATGCTGGGACTTCCCAGCAGAGAGCATTTCCTCAGCAGCATTGGGGAGACCGAGGAGAGTGCAAGAGGGCATGCAGAGGCATTTGTAGCTGCTGCTGACAAACTTGTAGCAGAGATCGAGAAGCTCTTTGTAGGAATTGATATGCCAAGGTCAGATTTCACAGTGGCACATCTTTGGGGTAAATGAATCAAAGTGATGAACCCTCCCTGATACTGCAGAGCATCTAACACTGTATTCTAAAGCAGAGGAGAAACTGAAATGTTGTAGTAAATAACTGTCATACCGTCGAAGGGTCATTCAACCCTCTGCTGTCCAAAAAGTCGTGAATTTCTCTTAAAATGCTTCCGAATTCTTCAGAAAACAGTTTCATGCCAGTAAAATGATCCTCAGCATTCTCATCAATGCCCAGTTTCTCAAAAAAGGCCTCTCTGCTCGGGACAAATTTGAATGCTAGTGTAAATGTGCTTCCTACGATCCAGCCATGAAATGGTTGTAATGTTGCCGCATAGGCTCTACTTACTGCCTCATTCATACTAACATCCCTATGTGTGTTTAATTCTTGCAGAATTCCGACCAGAAATTCCATGGCACGTTTCAACCACAGCAACCCTTTTGTACAGGATGAACTGCCGGTGTGTGCCTCCTCCCGAACTTCTGCCTCAATGATTTGGAAAATATTATATGAGTATGCTATAGGATTCTCGCTGTTTCTCTTTGCTAATCTATCTATGTTGCCTCCTACATCAGATCTTACTAAAGTAAAACTTGTGCCCATCTTTTCTGTAGAGCGAACCAAGAGGGTGGGTGTGAGGAGCCAGGGGGCCTGAGAAAAAGTGGCAGTGCACCACAGTGATCACATACCGACTATCGGAATGGTTTGGCGGCAAACTGTCAAAAATGCGTCCGTTTGTATTGTACCGTTGTCATATTTGACCAGCCGGACTCTAGCTATTGCCTCGTCGAAAATGCTCATCGTTCTTTCGTGCAAGCAAGCTCTTCTTACAATAAAGGGCAACAAAAAATAGTAAAAAAAGTCTTCTCTTTATAATGAAACTTCAGGCAAAATTCATTCGAATTTTATCAGTACAAATAGTGGCCAAGGACTCCAATCGCCCCATGGACTGGAGTCCTTGGCCACCATGGAGATCAATCGCCCCTTAGGCGTCAAAATTGACTTCCAAATCTTGTGCCCTCAAGGTGGGGATAGTGACTTGTAATGTCTGATCGTTCACAGACAGCAACTGGATTGTATAGGGCGGTCGAATTTGGATAGGCGTTTCAGGGGAGTCTATACTGTAAAACCCAACATAGGTTGTGCGCGCCATGGCCATCCCATTGATTGAGACCGCTTTGATCGGAACCTTCAAATTCGAAAAGTTCAGCCCTAGGAAGTTCTCGTTGTTATTCTCAGATGGTACCAACCGTATCCCTCCAAAAATCAAAGGACTGCAAGGAACGAATTCCCATGAAACTTGCAGGCTTGGATTGTTGTCGTAGTCGACCCCACTAATGGATTTGATGCCATCTGCAGCAATTACGATGTCATTAGTCTGACACTCTTCACAGCTGTCTGTGATCATAAAAACTCCATAGTTGGTTGCATTCAAGGTGTTGGAGCAGATATCATCTACACACCATAATCTGAGGCACACCCCACAGAGCTCCCCTCTGCGGAAAAGAGTCTTCGGTATTGCCACGAAATGCGTTTTGAAGTAGTTGGAAAGATATCCAATTCCACAGTTCATATTCAAACCATCAAAAACTCCAACAGCTCTTCGATAATCAACAGTTGCAATCCCTTGCCTTAGCTGAGAAAGACGTTTTCCCACTGCCACCTGCTCCTCAGTGAGAGGGGGATTGTAAACATATCCAGGGGGAGGGTCTATCAGTGATGTCAAGGTCCCTATGCGAGGAGGAGCATTCTCTCCGTCAGGTGCGGTCTTTGAGGTGGAAGGTGATTCAACTGCACCATACAAACTCGCTATGTTCCCGAGATCAGCAGGCAAATCTGTAGGAATACCGTTAGGATCCTCAGTAGAGTAGGATTGCACACTGGGTAAGGACATCTCTGGCAAAGGGGCCAGAGGGCTGGCAAGCACCATGCAAAGTGTTGATGCCAATATGGCAGGGAGATGATGGCAGCGCCTAGAAGGCATTGGAAATAGCAATGAGGGAGTTTATAATGAAAATGAGGAGGAATGCAAGCGGATTCTGCGTTATAAATGGTCAAGTTGTCTAGGCTGACAGGTACAAACGCGGGCCTTTTTGAGAGCCTCGAATGGCAATGCAGCACATGGAACGTCAAATATGGAGTTAAATAAAACAATTCAAGGTTAGGATGTCCAGATTATTCGCTTTGAGGACGTTGAACCACACTTTTATCCATCCAAGAAAATTGCCAACCCACACAGTTTGCTCCTATGAAAATTGCCTAATACTAAGACCATTCTTCAGCATTTTGTCACATTCTATTATACCATATCTTATTTTGCTTTTTGAAGAGGAAATAAAAGGCCTCAACGAGGTTGTTACCCACAACTGCCTTCACCGTATAAGTGCACACTCTCGTCGTAAGTTTCCTCTCCTCCTTGAATGCCATACTATCTCTTGCCTCCATACGTAGACTTCTCACTGTGTAGGATTCCATCCAAGGTAGAGGAAATTACCGACAATGTTACTTGCTCACCTACTCTTGCTCTTGCCTCTCCTCACATGTGCGCAAGACTTCGTGGCAGACAGCCAAGCCATCGACCCCTCATTTTTTGCGGACAGCACCGATGACCCCTTTGCTGCCAGTAATCCAACGCCACCAACAAATTTTGGCCTTGCTCCAGAATTCAATGCCACTTTGGGAGGAAATAAGACTCGCTTAGAGTTCAAGGGCAGTGGAACTGTGGCGTACGACCAAATACCTCTTGGATTTGGAGGAGCTGTGGGCTTATCATGTGGTCTGGCATATCTAGAGCCCAGGTAATGATAGTACTGTGTTAATAGGGAATTAACTTATCTACTCTTTGACCCTGTTTATGTCCCTTTTCTTTATGTGCAGATTTCAAAGTGCTTATGTCGGTGTCAGTGGGGATTATTATTTGAGGGCGTTTTCATGTGGCCGCTGCCTGCGCGTTTCTTGTGACGATGCCTCGTGTGAGGAGCCAGGAAGGTCTGTCATTGCAAATGTGGTCGATGAATGCGGCGAATGTCGGAATGCTGATCTGAATATTGCAACCCCCCTTTTTGAGGAGCTGAGTGGTAGGAGTTCCTACAGCAATCCTAATCTTGCAATTAGCTGGGAGTGGGTTGACTGTAGCCCTTACATTAATGGAACAATTAAAATGCTCGTAAGACCTGGGGGAACTGCATATTATCAAAGCTTTGGATTCCCAAACTCAAGACAGGTGATCACTGCTGTCGTTGTGAATGGTGAGCGTCTACGCCATACTACTGCCCACCTGTGGGAGTGGAATCCTGGTCAGCCCATCGACCCTACCAGAGGATTTGAGTTTGCGTTCCTAGGTGCAAACAGGGAGATACTCAGAGTTGCGGTTGGTCAGCTCAGGTCACAGGACTTGCTAGTGCAATTCAGTGGGCCATCTAAGCCTGTTGAACCTCCTACTACGGAAATTGATTCGCTTCCGAGTGCTAAAACACCTCCTGCAAAAGCTGGGAATAGTACAGTGCGGGCAGCAGAGAATCCTGGTCGCAAACTAAAGCTTTGATTTTGGAGGGAGAACGTGCATAGTAAAAGAATTTTTAGCCCTTCCAAGAAAGTTGCTAGTGTATCATTTAGGGCCACGAGATGCCTGATTTTGTAATTATCAATAGCATGGTACACTTCATTACTGGCGTTTGTGGAAGGGGGATATTCGTAGAACCATGAGCAAGTCTAGGCTCTTACGCGTTGCTATTTCTGCGTTTATATTGCCCCTTCTCTGTCTAGGACAACAAATAAAGCAAGGGATTGTACAGAAGTCAACGTATTCAGAGATCTATGAGCGTGAACCTTCTGATCTCCTGGTAGAAGGCTCAACCTGCAATTTGATAGCCGTCTCCCCATACTTTCAGTTCCACACTGCAGGGGTCTCCTTCGCTTCTCATCCCAACGGATGTGGTCGCTGCATTAAAGTAGAATGTGCATCAGACTCCTGTTCCCCGTTGGCAGAACCATCTGTTGTTGCAGCTATTGCTTACAACTGTTTAGATTGTGATGGAGATGACATAAAGCTGAACTCTTTTTCATTTACTGAGCTCTTTGGATCTGTACCCCAAATAAATGTGACATATAACGTCAATTGGACATTCACTGCCTGTGATGAATATGGATTTGTGATAGAAAGTAGGCCTGTAAGAGGTGGGATTCCACCTCCGGAACTTGACTTAGTGCCCAGCCCAGAAGTAGCAAGAGCTGCAGAGGGTGCTGCAGCACCAGTAAATGAACAACAAATATCGACTAATATGGCCATTGCAAGTGAGATGCCATCACCAGAGGAAGAGGTACCGGCCATAATGACAGAGCACCCTGCGGTGGAAGCGGAGTACGCAAGCAACGCCCCAGCCCTGGAGGAGGAGCCCCTCCTCATAGAACAGCCTTGGGTAAATGGTGTTTACACTAGTGGGGTCAGAGTCAGTGGCGTTAGAAAGAGTGGAGTGCGAGTGAGTGGAGTACGTGCGAGTGGAGTGCGGTGACGGCCATATATCATCAACAACAGAAACACCATGCCACATACTCACCTTGCCTTCAAGGTAGCTGCTTTTCAAATCGCGTTACATTACTCTCTTTGGAAACAACCCTTGGACAAAGTATTTAGTAGTAATAGGAATAGACATGCATAAACAAATATGAAGCTTATACCCTTTTTTTCTCTGTGCCCTCTTAATTCTCACATTCATTCCACATAGTTTGGGTCAAGGGAATGGAGAC
>JAAMXV010000495.1:0-38129 GCA_019693495.1 Axilococcus clingmanii
GGTCTTTGAGGGGGTGATCCCAATCCGATTGACTTTGGCTGAGCACTCCATACTTCATGTGCCACTGCTGCTTTTTCAAAAGGGTCGGCTGTTTCTAAGACTTTGACAGCACCCTCTGCTAAAGATGGCACCGGTATGGGGGCCCTATGAGTGGGCTCTGTGGACATTGCATCCTTCTCACCCCAGTGTCGGCGTTTGTCAATACCACTGGAACGCCAGGTATGAAGACCATCCCAAGAAGCAGGTAGGTCAGAATTGCATTTCGTTGCGATGCATCGAGCCATTGGAGCAACAAGTATGCCTCTGTACAACTGAAAAGCTGGCCGCATCTCTCAATTCTCTTTATAGCTTCTAGCATATAAAAAGGCACGCTTTGCAGATCCAGCTAGTTCATGAGATACAGTATTGCTACAATGTTGTAATAAAATGAATTATTTACGAATTGAGAAGCGAACGGTCTTCTAAGCAAGGTAGGACCATGTATTTAAAGGCGTATATGTTTCAAGGTTTCACACCGATGATAATGTTTTTCGACTAATGTATAAGTCCATTGTAAGAAAACTCTAAGAATTCATAAATCCGAGACTAAATTATATCACCTGAGAATGCAATCTTTGGTCGATGTTATTTCTGCAGAGGACACGGCAGCCCTTTTAAAAGGTGCCGACACTTCCCGTCTGCTTGTAGTGGATGTTAGAGATGATGATTTTGAAGGAGGAAATATCCGAGGCTGCATAAACAAACAGTGCTCCTTCTTCCATGAGCCCTCCAGCATCGACCAATTCATAACTGACTACCTCAGCGACAGAATCGAGCATGTCATCATCCATTGCTACCTGAGTCAACAGCGCGGTCCATTCTGCGCACAAAGACTAGCAAAAAGGTTAGAAGAGTTGGATAGATTAGGGAAACCAAGGGTTTCCGTTTTGTCGAGAGGTTGGAGGAGATTTCAAACATTATACGGACTTGATGCAGACCTCTGTGAGAATGTACTCGCAGCTCCATGATGGGGGCTATGACACACACACATATCAACTACACATCTATTACAATCAATAAAAAAGGCCAGGTTTCAACCTTTAGTTACACTGTAACCACTCGTACTGCTTGGTTGCCCAGTCATCGGGCCTACAACTAACAGCTCCTCACCTCCTCTTGGACTGCTGCCTCGGTCTTTGAATGTCTTGATGCTCGAAGCAGCGACGTAGAGGGCATCATTAGCAGGAATGACTGTACCAGGTCGGAAAGTAAATGACACTCCAGGCCCACTTAAATTCCATCCAGAAATATCAACAGCTTCTCCAGTAGGGTTCTTGACTTGGATGTAACCATCACTTCCTGGTGCCACATCACCAACCTCCACTGAAACAGAACTCGATTGGGCATCTGGAATGAGGGGTGTTTCACCGCCAGGACCATACGTATTGTAAAGTTGCTCTTTTCTGATTGGGAGCTGCTCCGTCATGAGTTGCGTATAACCCCTTTCAGGGTCCCAGGGGCTTCCCCATTTCTCAGCATCCTTTTTGGCCTCATCCTTGATTTCATTGTACGCCTCAGTGACGAGGCTTTCCAGCTCCCCATTCCCTATGAATGTGTCCATCAGGGTCCTCAGCCTGCGCATATACATTTCTCTTGCCTTTGGAGAGTCAAGAATGGCATCAATGAGGTGATTATAGGTGCCAGGTGCACCCTGAGGAGGGGCACCCATGCTCGTCAGGTCAGAGGAGCAGTCGCCTACTTGCCCCTGTCTCTGAGAGTTGGCATCTGGGGATGATGGCACAGGTGACGACGATGGGGATGATGGACTTGGAGGAGAGGAGGAAGAGGAAGAAGGAGAAGAAGGGGAACCATCCGTAGGGTTTGTCGTCCCCCCAAATACGCCAGCAAGCTGATCCTGAAGATTCTGCTGCAAGGACCGCCGCTCTCTCAAAAGTCGCCTCCCTGTGGCATACAAATCATACTGTGCAGAAATGAGACCCCAGGGAGTGTTGACTGACAAATCCTGAGGATGCTCACTATCGCAATACAGAGGACTGTTCCACTGTTCACAAGCCAAGGTACAGTAGTCGGGTGCGGGCTCCCCATTCAACCCTCTATCGATAGAGAATCCGGACTCCACGTCCCAAGGAAGCATGATCCACTGCTCCTGCTTGGGATCTCTATAGACCATGAAATTCTTGGTGCATCTGTCTTGATTGAGGATGAGTGTCTGGGCTGCCATATTGTTTATGACTTGGGGAACATCTACATTGTCAAAGAGATAGGCACACCGTGGGCCCCTGGCACCAGCCAGCCCAAGACCGAATTCGACGATAAAATTATCTTCTTGGATGTCCTTCCGAGTCTCCTTTTGCCAATGAAATGGTACAAGATTGGCTGTGGTGTCATATCTCAAATTACTGTACAGTCCTGATTCTGCTTTGTAGAATTGACCATCGGGACTGTAACCCCACCGTTCTATGGGATCATCGGTGTCGAGCTCCTCGATGAGCGCAAATTTGCCATAGTAGTCTCCGTTCAATAAGACTGTGGACTGGTAACTAAAAGGCGATTCCACACCAGCCCTTCTGAAGACCTCCCAAACGAGGGTCTCCCTCATGAATGTGTTTTCTCCAGGTTCTTGCCACTGAGAGTTGAGGTTAATCTCCTTCCACTTATAGGGGGAGCCGTCAATGTCGATCACTTTTCCTTGAGAACCGCTATGTATCTTGAATTTTGGCTTGGGCCAATTCAATGACGTGACTCCACGACGACGAACCCTCATATTGTCATAAAACTTGCCTTCGATATAGAGCGCACACCCAGAAACATAATCTTTGGAAAGTGGAGCTTTTGCATCTTCGCAGTACAACTCAAGCATTGGGAGATTGCTCAAAATTCCGCTGTCGACCACTGTTCCATAGTACTCGCGGCTTTCCTCGTCCACAGGCTCCGGGGGGGCACGTGATGACTGACCAGAGCTATCTCTAGCGGTCACATACCACCTGACCATCTGACCAGCCTCTGCTCCAGGAATGCTTGCTGTATACACTCCATCCTCCCCTTCCGACATAGATACAGTATTTTCACTCCCAAAGCCTACAACATACGTGAGCTCTACGTCTGAAACAGGGCCTGTTTGTTCAAGAACTGTGGCTTCTATGGGAATATTTTGTCCTGCGCTCGGACGATCAGGATTCTTACTGACATCCAGGAGAATGGGGCCGATTCCAGTCTTGGGGCCTGTGTTCCCAGACCCAGGGGTAGGACTAGCTAAAATAACATAACCCTGACTAGCGTCAGATCCAGATTGAGCCGATACAACAGAACCTGAAGCTTTTCCAAACGACTGATCCTCTTCCAGACCTGGGAAGGTGATTGCACTCTCGATACTCCCATCTGGCTTCAACAGGGCTACATATTCACCATCAGCATCCAAACTGAAGCTTGCTGCTAGTCCAGATGCATCCTCATCAGCCATAATTAAGAGGTAAGCACCAGCAGATATGGTTGTGCCACTGGGGAATTCCCATGCATCCTTTCCAGACTTTTTGTCAGTGAGAGAGTAGCCAGAGAGATCAACAGTACTAGAACCAGTGTTATAAAGCTCAATCCAGTCTGGGTTATTGCCATCCTGGTCTACATAGTTGGCCTTATTGCTTGATAAAATTTCATTGATCATGACAGGGCCATTGCTCTCGAAAATGACGGCAGCCTCTGCTGATGCATGGCGAGGGGTCAGGACATTGATGCATGCAAAGTTTTGTATGCAAGGAACTAACCTGTTATAGAGGACGCGGAGCAGAAGATAAATGCGATTAGGATTGTAGAAAACATCTGCTTGCTCATGCAATGCTTGCTGGCTGAACAGAGCGAGGTATCCTTCATCCAAGGTTTCGTTAGCGGACAACTGTTCACCAAGCAACCTATAGTATGCACCTAAGAAGCACCTTATGAAATTTTGTTATCAATAAAACCAAGGATAATGCTGCCTAGATGGTAAGGTCCATATAGTGGCCCAACGTGTTCTGCTTAACACTCGTTGACCCTTCCAAGGTTGGACCCACTCCTTCGCTAAATATTGGTCCAACGGCGTTACTTTGTGGAGAATGGTTGAATAATTTGTTACTTTGGAAATAAATAGCTTTATATACTTGAAATAAACATTTCTACATCTCGAACCACAGCTTATATTTGCAACGTCGCAACTTCTGCTCTGCTCCCTTCACTCCCCCTCCCATTGGAGTCGTTGGCCAACGGCACCATCTCTAGCCTCAGTTGGTGAGCTTTTGCCATGCAATTCCTTTTGTCAGCAGGGTATACAAAATGTAATGCTGTGAAGAATAGTGCACAAAGGCCCCAAGGCACTGCTGTAAATATAGTCAAGGCTGATCCCAAGGAAATTGCCTTTGACAGGTTTTCTTCAGGGGAGGACGTTGCTGACGCATCCCCTTTAAAGTCAAACAATTTCTCAGCAAGAATACCCACAGCAGGTGCCGCTAACGCTGCAACAGCTCCTTCAAAGCTTCTGTCCCAGGCATAAATCAAGTTTCTCGAATCCGGTTCTGTTATCTCAGAGAAGATAGGATTGTTGCACGCTGGTGCCGCCCATGTAATAGTCAATCCAGTCACCACAAGCACTACTGCATACAACAGTATAGAGTATGGACTATTGTCTTTGGGAAGGGCTTGGAATAATATCAGGGATAACGGGACTCCAACTCCTACACTGAATTGACACACAAGTATTCTCCCATGATCAGGCCACAGTCTAGCCGCCCAGTCACCTATATACCCCCCCAGTAACGCCCCTCCAGCATTTGCCAGTAAGAAAAGGGCCAAAAGCATGGAGCTTGTAAAATCGCTCATGCCTAACAGCTGAAAGTACAATGTCAAATAGACCAGTGCATTCCAAGGTGACGAGCCCACAACTCCTTGTAAAATGATGATGCCAAATGTCGGAATTGTAATAATCTCCCATATTTTCTTCCCTATACTTTGGTTGCTTGCAACACTATTCATATCATTTCTCAGTCGATACCTATCATCACTAGAATATCTAGGATCTATTGCCATCCACCAAATTAAAAGTCCAAGCAACCAACTAACAGCACCCACAGTAATGAAGGCAAAACGCCACCCTTCAATTCCCATAACGTGCCTGCCTCCTATATTAGTGGCATATAAAGCACCAACAAGACCGCCCAGTGCTCCGGTCATCTGCAACAAACCAAATGCTTTCCCTCGGTGCTCCTCCTGATTGTAATCTGCAATCATTGACTGTGCAGTTGGTATTAGAAAACTGAGACCTATACCATTAAGCGCCCAAAAAGGAATAGCCCCTGCTACTGAATGAGTGGCAGAAAAGCAGATACACATAGTGCCCCATATGGCTGCACCAAGAGTTAATACCTTGACTCTATCAAATTTATAGCCTAGAATTCCGGCAAAGGGGCTCGCAATAGCTTGCACCAAGGCTCTGCTGAGTGTGAGATAACCCAAGTGAGATGGGCTTGCATGAAAACTGGAACCAACTGCATTGTACAAAGCAGGGAGCAGCTGTTCATCAATTCTTTCTACAACACCTGCACAATTGATGATGGTGGTGGTGCGATCTCGATCGTCCGCATACCAACCCCTTTTTTTATGTATTCTTTCCAGTAAAACGTGCTCTTCTTCATATTGCCCTTCATCATCATCTCTGCGCGTTTGTAAAGCACGGTATTTCGTAATAGGTTGTAATTTATGAATTGATCCCTTCATAACCAATAGCTTTAAAAAGTGCCCCTCCTCATATGCCCCTCTTCATCCTCTCTACGCGTTTCAATGGCAGGGTACTTTGTCTGGGTCAGCAAATGGCTTAGATAATTACTTCTTAAAAATGTTTATCAATATTGAGGGTGGAAGGAGCAACGATGGCACAGTCGAAAGCGAGCGACGTATTGCACTGAAGACGAAGCTGCCTAGACACTGCCCCACAGACAACGCAATTTCAAAGGATATAATTCAGTGTTGGGTTCCAATTATGATATTACGTTGTATAATTTTGTCAAAGAAATGAAAATAAAAGTGGAAGCAACCCTGCCATTGCCTGCAAAACAATATTTTATAGAGAAAGAGAGCCCAGCATTTATCTCGCTGCAAGGGGAGATTCTTCAAACAGGCAAATGTGAGAGGCTTTCTAGCTGGAAGTCTGGAGAGAGTTATTTTGTCAAAAGAAGGATATATCCTGGTGAAGAACACACCAATGGACTTCCATCAACCCTTAGTAACAATCTTGCTATAGATTCTGTTGTAGAGTATAATCCTGGCGGATTGATCACTTCACCATATGAAACAGCAGTACAGTCAGAAATGCCTTTCATGAAGGGAGTGTCCATGTCAAGTAAACTAGCAATAGCTGAACATTCTGAAATGCCAGAAACACACTGCATCCAAACGCAAGAATTAGAAATACAGGTAAAAATCTTGTTTCTAGGAAAGATCTTAGAGAAGGCTTTGAAAAGAAGTATGGAAAGGACGTATGAGAAACTGCCACAGGTTGTTGAGGCCTGGAAGATCCAAAGGGAATCCCTTTTGAAGACAAAAACTGGAGCTGAACAGTTAGTATCAGGCCGGCCACAGGTGAATGTCCCATGGATGGATCAGGTTGTTGAGGATGTCCGCACTATCACTTCACCTACTCCGACTCCTAGCCCTTTTGCCGAACCAATGTTTCAGGAGAAGATACAAGAACCTGGTGTCATGGAGACCGAGACATCATTAACCCAGACTTTCAATGATCAAAGCAAGGCATGGAGCTCGTATTGGCAGCACAGTGAATACAGCAGTAAAGAGAGAGACCCAGTGTATACGGCAGCAAAGAGGGTATACACACTTGGAAAATGGAGTGGCTTAGTGCGACCAAGTGTAACTGTGGAGGAAGTCCAGAAGAAGAAAAAGAAGAAAAGTCAAAGGAGGGATGGGAAGAGGAAAAGGTTGTTGCAGTGGTGTGGCACAGATGGCTCATCTGTGTGAGAACCAGGTTTGTGCAGGCACGAGTACCAACCCATTTTTGAAATTGCAAAGCATGGTTGCGGCAGTATTTTAAATTTATCTTCGTTTAACAAATTTTCATGTGGAGTGAGACTGTCTATTTCCCTAACGGCATGTGTATACGTGAGACGGTGCTTTAACTGAAAATGGCTCGCTCATCCTTCGTGATGAAACACCAGCAAGTCCCAATCCTTGCCTCTATCATCATATCATTCACGTTATTTCTCTACTTGTATCCCATGGATTATAGCAATAGTAGTAAGTTGGCAAATTGGAACGCTCCCCTTTTCGACCACCACCTTACACTGTCTACTGCCCTAGGCCTCAAAATCACAAGCAATACCTCTCAAGTTAGCATAACTAAAGGTTTTAGTAATGACACAATGCAAACTAGAGTTAAAAACGTCATTTCTATACAGGAAGCTACCCTTGACGGAGATGCATATACTCCCGGCTTTGGTGTTGGCTGTATCACATGCTCAAAGCTTTCTGGAGTCCTTGCAAAGGGTTATGACCTGAGAAATGCCCCCAGTTGCGAATGGGGTCAAGACATAGTATTAGTAGCAAAGACTCCATCGTGCATAACTAGATCTGGCATTCACCGTATCGAAAGGTTCATCAATCCTAGACTGATCCATGTCATTACTACCAGCTATGAGAAATGTTCCTACTTTGAAGCCATGTCTGACAGGATTCGATGCTACAATGAGAACAATATCTGGGAGGATCTAGATTATTCTAAGCTCAGGGAGTTGTTTAAACAATACCATCCTGATAATGAGGCTCGTTGGGCCAGGAGAATCGGTTGGTACTTTCAGCAACTCTTAAAACTTGGTGCAGCAGAGTACCTAGGGGACAGCTTGACAGAACATTACATGGTTTGGGATGCTGATATGGTCATGTTAGCACCTGTATATCCCACTTGTTATGATGACACCAGTGGCAAGGTTAGGGTAGTATTGGAATGCGGTGGTTGGAGAGCCCCAGGATATAGCGTGACCTATGAAAATCTCTTCGGTCAAAGGATGAAATATCCACCCATCGGAAGTTTTGTAGGTCATAGAATGGTGGTCAAGAAGAGCTTGATGCTACAATTGTTAAAGGAATTGAAGGGCAACGGTCGCAGTTGGCAAGAAAATGTAGTCGCTCATGTTGATGATGCAAATGTCTACACAGGGTTCAGTGAATATGCAACATATGGTTCCTGGATGGTTAAAAAGCATGCAAGCGAGGCCTATGTGAAGCCAAGAGTAACCTGGATCCGTAATTTGGAGTGGGAAATTCCCAAAAGTGATCCCTGCTGTCCAGAGGACGTCCACTTTGATGGCTTCTTTGCAAAGAGCAGGTATGGTGTAAATTATGTGGGAGTTGAGGTTGGACATATCAGTGATCCCAAGTACGGCGACGCGTACAAGGTATGCAACAGCCATGATGACAAGTATAAGGTGGCATACGGATTGCCTCCACCCCCCTGACTAAGTGGCAAACTTCCATCTGTACAGAAAGAGCAGTACCCTCAAAGCCAACTGAAGGATCGCTGACAAATTCTATTTTACTCGTACCGAGTGAATAATTGGTAGGTCCACTGACGTTTTAAGGATCTTTTACAAGGTTTGATGGAGTAGCTATGTGATAAGAAGCCGTTGTGTTTTTTCAACAACACCTTCAAAATACGATCAGATGACGAAAATACATTGCTCTGCTTTGCTCAACGTAGACGCAAATACTTACTTTATAGAGCGGGATGGATCCATTTTCCGTCAATTAGTCGTCAAAGCATTGGGTCTTGGTTGTATGGAGTTTCACTCCGAAACTTGGTCAGAGGAAGGCTGTACAACTGTTCGTCTGATAACGAAACCTGACCTGAATTGGGTTCCCAAAGCACTGAGAAGTCGTGTGGATGAGTCAAAGTCCGAATTCATAGATCATATAACCTACCGCACCTCCTCCCTCATTGCACCTCCATACACGCTCGAAATCAAAACTGAATCCACGCTCCTTAAAGACAAGCTCGATGTCAACCTAGTACTAACCATAGAACCCAAAGGTGTTCAGCAATGTCTTCAAAGTCTAGAAGGCTCAGTCAAAGTTCACATTCCAGGCATTGGTTCAATCATCTCAGCTTCTATAAAAGATTCCCTTGCCACATCATACAGAAAGTTGCCTGGCATAGTCGATGAGTGGTTGGACATCCGGAAGCACATCATTGAAACAAACCAGAGCTTTGATGACTTACTCATTGGGAGACCTGCAGTTGGACTCAATATACATTGGATAAGAGAGCATGTCCTTGGTGAAGGACAACCTGTGGATTTCGTCAAACTCCCACCAACCCTTGTTGCTGAACCTCCTCTGGCAGAGCCAGATGCAATGAGTGCAGAGCGTTTCACCCTCTCAGCTCATTGGGGGCATGCAATCCTGTCCAGAATGCTCCAAAGCTTGCACATCATGGCCCTTTTAGTATTTGTGGTGCTCGTGAGGATAGGAGTGATCCACGTTCAAGCATCCACGTCCCAGTTGACATCATCTTCCAGACGACTTTCTGATAGGTATGGAAAGCATCATAGAAGAACTCACTCTGCACCTGCAGTCCTTCCACGCTCACTTAGCCCTCAATCCATAGAGACAGCACATAAAGTTGCAGCTGCACACCCCACTCCGTCAAGGCTAAGGCACAGCAATCAGCGAGATGCCATGGAGGTGGTGCTGTTGGCACGGTCAATCAGTCTCAACACACATTCAGGAACAGCATTACATGAAGAGGGCAATGGGTAGAAGGGTTGAGTATTGATTGATTGTGTAACACACAATCAGACAAACAATCTCTGCCTCCTAACTATTTCTTTTCTACAAATAGGACATCTCGTCAGCCTTCTAGAGCAGCGTCTACACATACAAACATGGCCGCATGGCACTATAACCGTCTGTACCGGACGGATCATACACACAGCACAGCACACTGAAGCCAAAGGCCCAATATCTTGCTCATCAACCCAATCAGCAGTCAAATTTCGTTTCTGTTCTGCTTCTAGGGGAACAACTTCCAACGCGTCATCTTCCGCAGCAGGCACTCCGACCACATGCTCTTCTTCATCATCTGCCCCCGATGCCCTGGCTTCTTCCTCCCTTTCTTCAGAGACACTCTCTTCCTCCCTTTGACTTTCCTGTTCTAGCCGAGCTACCACACTCTGTATTCTCTCTTCAACCTCCTCTAACAGATCCTCAACAGTATCCTCTGAACCCACACTGCCCAAGTCATCATCATCATCATCATCTATTCCTGACAGTAACGCCCTCTGCCCAGCTTCTTCGTCCGCATTTTCTGCATGCGCTCCATCAGTCCGGTCCATTATTTCAACGACTTGTCCGGCGACCAAGAGTATGAGCATTGTAAGGATGAGGGACCCAAGAACTATTAAGACAACTCCCCAAGGGGGAATCCTGTGGCTGCTGCCTGCAGGTCCAGAAGGGAACGAACAATCTGCACCAGCCCACCCTGCAGCACATTCACATCTACCCAGGGCGCATACCCCATGACCTCGACAGTCATTAAGATCTGTGCATTCGTCCAGGTGTCTAGGTGTTTCAGAAATACAAAGTTTGCAACAATGTGCTGGCGAGATGGGCACCCGATGCCCAGCAGAAGAATACTTGTAAAAGTCAAACCCGGACAGAAGCTCCCCTTCTCCGCAACTAACCGGATTATCTGGGTCACTGGACGTATGGCACTCACACCTCTCTAATTCCCATACATCACCAGAATCCAGCAGCAATGCTGGGGTGCAGCACTGGGCACCATTTACCGGATAAAAAGCGTCCTGAGCACTGAGAACCCTAACAGCTTCGGTAAATCCAAAGACAAAAGAGCCTCCGCTCACTTCACATTTTAAATTGCTTGTCTCAGTAGCTGTGTGACAACCTATCGAGACCACCGCCACTGGTTTCTCCTTAATGTCGGCGAATTCTGGTGGAAGCTCTGGGACGCAAGGTCGGCAACAAACAGCATGAGAAAGAGGCACGTATCCTGAACCATAGCTCCATTGCCCTACATTTTCAAAACCGGCGACAAACCAGCCTTCCTTTTCACATGACAGACCTGCTGGCGATCCCATGGCGGTCTGACACTCGCAGAGACCAACATAGTGGGGGTGCGGGTCTGGGTCGGTGGGCTTTGGCCTGACTGAGACTTTTTGCAGTTGTTGAAGCTCTATTTCTTCAGCATTTAAATGAACAATTAATGTACACAGCACAAGCAGTGACGAAGCTGCAAGGTGTCGCATCTCGACGATTACAATTCAAGCCAAGAGCAGTTAGGTCTCCGTCACACTCGGCGGAAACATTAGACTACAAACTTTATCTCAAATGACGCCTGCTGCAGGCCAGGGAAGCTTTCAAGAAAGACCGGAGCTTACCTAAACGTGCAAGACCAATTTGGTCAGCAGGATTAGTAACTCGAGGGAAATTTGCTGGACGAACATTTAATTTTAATTTTGAACCTTAAGTAATGTCGGGCCTTAGGGATTTTGTGACAGGCAGCGATGCCTGCACGCCCTCAGATGGCGCTGGCCCATCCAATGCCATGGGACAGCTTGCCAATGCTTTACTTGGGTCGAGAAGCAAACAAAGACAACAAGTACAAGAGGTGTGTGTATTATTTATCGTCAACCCTCGAGCTACTAGACTCATCGTTGCGCCCTGCAACAACGCAGCTCTACACTGGTGGTTTTGCCGGTCCATCGTTGCGGCGTCCTGTCAATGCAGCTCAAGCTGCAGAGGCTGCCGCGCAGAGCTCTCTTCCAGGTTTCTCAAACCAACAATCAGTAACAGCTGCAGATGTAGATGTAGAGGCTTTTCTAAGGGGTCAAGCACAAAAGTCTGCGATACCCACATTTTCAGAGTTTGACTCCATCTATGCCTCTGGAGGAGTGTCTCCTTTAGCACCACCTGAAGCCAGTAATACCTTGGTATTGGCTCCATCTTTGAGGGCATTTTTTGATAGCAGCAAGGCGCAAGCTCCATTCAGGCCTGTTCCATTGCCTGCTGTGTCTCTGACCATTCCCGATCAATGTCGAATTCGGGACAGATCTACAATCTTGGCACGTCAAGTATTTTCAGAACGTGGAGATTTGTTTGCAGACCAACAAGTGCATGCTCTATTAGCCAGTTTAAATATTGACCCATCACGATTACCTAGCTCAGCAGCTTCAGCACCAGGTGATTGGGACACAATCTTCAGTAGGGGCAGGATTGCAAATGAGACCGCCATGTCAGCCTCAATGGCCGCTCAGCAACAGTACCCTGCCACTGCTTGGGCAGATGAATATACTAATACTATTTCAAAAGGCTGGGCTGAGGAGTATAAAGAAAAGGAACTGGATAGAAGTGGGTGGGCAGAAGAATATGGAACAGTTCAAAGGGACCGTGATGCTGAGGACGCTATGGTTCACACGCGCCGATTGGCAGAGACATTAGCAGCGGATAATAACCCCAAAATGCAAAATTCGAAGTTCTTACAGTTTGTGAGTAAAATGAGTCGGGGCGAAGTTATTCTAGAGGATAATGCAGTAAAGGAGGTGCCTGCTACAGCAGCCGCATGGGCCACTGAGTTTGCCAATGGCCAACAGACGAGTTGGGCCAGTGAGTATACAAGCGCAGGTGGTTTCAATGAGATGAATTCCTGGGCTGACCAATTTCTGGAACAAGGAAACAATACAACAGGGGCGACCTCGAATTGGGGAGAGGAGTACATGAAGGAAATTGAGCGACTTCACACAGCTGGCGGGCCTAGTGCATATGGTGGCTATGTCTTGGCAGAGAATAATCCATTTCTGACAGATTCGGATTCTTATTCAAAGGGAAGGGAATTATTTAAGGCGGGCATTTTGAATGAAGCTGTACTGGCATTGGAAGCAGAATGCCAAAGAAACCCAAGCAACTCTGAAGCTTGGAGATTATTGGGCACTGTGCAAGCCGAGAACGATGATGACAAACAAGCAATAGCTGCAATGAACAGGGCATTGGCAGCTGATCCCCAAAACCCAGAAGTATTATTGAGTTTGGGGGTGAGCCATACAAATGAATTGGACCAGGATCATGCCATCTATTTCTTGGAGGAGTGGCTCCTAGCACACCCCAAGTTTGGCTCAGCTGCACGCTCCATTCGTATGGAACCTTCAGATTCCTCCCAACGAGTGCCGTCTGCGATACGAATGTTTGAGTTCGTGGCAAATGGATCAGGTTCCCAAGATGCTGATGTCCAGATTGCACTTGGGGTTTTGTGTAATGTCAGCAGAAGGTATGAAGAGGCTGCAGAACGATTCAGAGCTGCATCTGTGGCAAGACCGGCAGACTACTCGATATGGAATAAGCTTGGCGCGACCTTGGCAAACTCTGGCCATAGTGCAGAAGCCTTGGCAGCATACAGGAAAGCTTTGGAATTGAAGCCCAATTATGTGAGGGCGTGGTCCAATATGGGCATCAGTTTGGCTAATCTATCTGATTATGAGGGCAGTGCACGGTACTACGTGAGGGCTCTGTCTCTCAACCCCAAAGCATCGTCTGTTTGGAGCTATTTAAGAAATAGTTTGTTGTGTGGTGGCAAGACTGGGTTGCTTGATGCGGCTGACAATGAAGACTTGGCTACATTGCAGTCGGCCCTACCATTACAGTGATTGTATATATTTCAGTAGTTTGTGCCTACTTTTCTAAAGTGAACTGCACTTTGTGCATTCTCAGCGAGCACCTTGCCTTTTTGTATGCTTGCATACACTATGTAATGGTCACCAGCCTCCATTCTACTCTCAACCGTGCACTCCAAATAGGATGCTGCCTCTTTCAAAATTGCAGCTCCTGTTGTCTCACTGTTCTCTACATCCAGGCCAGAGAATCTGTCCTGACCTGGCGCAAATGGCTTTGTCAAGTGTTTCATAATAGCCTTCTCTTTTCCCTCGGCCAAAATATTAAGGACAAATGTATCATTCTCTTGCAACAAACTCTCAATTGCTCTATCCTTTTTGACAGCAACTGTCAATCCAGGGGGGCTGAAAGATGCCTGGGAGACCCAAGATGCAAGCATTGCAGAGCTTGCATCTCCATTCTGGGCTGTCAGAACACACAAAGAACCGACCACACGGCCGAGAGCCTGTGCATTACCACTCGCAGTCTCAGCGACGGACAATTTGGCTGCAGCTGTACGCTCCCTCTTCTTCGCTCTCTTCTTCACGGCTTGCGCTACATCTGTTCCTGCTTCTTCACACAACTGTAATGCCGCTTCTGTTGGCTTGAACTTGACTCTAATTGCATCGAAAGCAAATCTAAAACCAGCATCTTTGAGTTTTCGTTCCATCAAGTCGACCGCTTCTCCGCTCCAACCAAACGAACCAAACACACCGCATGGTA
Organism: Axilococcus clingmanii; assembly: GCA_019693495.1. Taxonomy (NCBI): domain Eukaryota; kingdom Viridiplantae; phylum Chlorophyta; class Chlorophyceae; order Chlamydomonadales; family Chlorococcaceae; genus Axilococcus; species Axilococcus clingmanii. The sequence goes on from JAAMXV010000495.1 coordinate 14,413, forward strand.
CATCCCTAGATTTCGTACTCTGCATGGTTGCTCCCAATGCAGTCTGAACTTGAGTGGGCATATGTCCCCCCAGCGTAGGGGACCCAATGACAAAACCTGAAGCTCTTTTCAAAGCTTCTTCAACCTCCGTCAGGGATGCAATCTCCAAATTAAGAGTTTCCACACCAACCCCAGATTTGATGATGCCTCTGCTAATCGCCTGTGCTAGACTGGCGGTGTTTCCATAAGCCGAGGCATACATGACCAGCACACTGGCTGATGTCAATGCCTTGACTTGTGCAGCTGTCCAATCAGCATACTTACCGACCAACTCTGTCACCGCGTTTTGGATGACCGGGCCGTGCATTGGCAATACTAATGACACCTTCAATGGCTCTGCCACACCATCATCTGCTCCCAAAGTCAAGCCTTGAACAAGCTGCATGAACGGAGCTAGGATTGATTTTAAAGGACCTCCGCTTTCACCTTCTCTCTCCACAGCATTGATAGCCAGTCGATCCAGGGCATTTGCTGTCTGTTTGGCCACTGGAGCAAGCATGCAATCAAAATAATATCTCCAATCTCCTCCAAACTTTCCAAAACCACCATCATCAATCCTTTCTGTGCTGGCAACATGAGCAGAAAAGAAATTTGAGGAGAACAGGGCAGAATCTGATGGGGAATAGACGGCAGTCAAGTCAGGCCATCGAGGAGTTGGTATCGTTATGAACCGCAACACTTTATCGCCTGCCGTCTGAACCTCAAGACCTCTGCTCACAGGAATCATTTCTATTTTCTGTATAGCTGACTGCAAATCTTGGTCGCCTCCTTCAGCTCTATCCTTGAGTAACTGCAGTGCAGGGGAAGTTGCCAACAGCTGAATATTTGGCTTTGCACAGTTTGTCAACAGCTCTGCAACAACACTGATCCTCTCGGGGGTCAATCGAGTGATGATGATTTGCTGTAAAGAATCTAAGGCTCCACAGACTTTGAGATTTTCAATAAAGTCTACATCGAGTGAGTTGGATGGCACATCTATGAGCGTGTCAAAGGACGAGCTTCCTTGACGTCTCAATAAGTATGAATTGGTCGTTGTTCCTTTCTTCAGACCAAACTCAATTGCTGGTTGACGATCATTGGATACTGAGCGGATAGCAGTGATTGTAGGAGTGACCTCTACAATTTGAAGACTAGCAGAGTACTTAATTTCAGGAGGTGCGGCTTGCTGACCTTGTGCTGGAGCTTGCACAGGGGCAGCTGTCGCAACTGTTTGAGCCCGGCGACAGCAAGGTTTATAGAGTCCATTGGAATTTGTATAGTGTCTTGGTGTGTGAAAACGATCAATGAAAGGGTTCTTCAGAGCAATACGCGCCTTGGAAGCGACGCTTTCGCCACGCAAAGTTGCTCCCAACATGCTCTGCAATTCCTTTCGAATTGTCGATAACGTTGAGGAACCCAATTAGAATACAGTAAAATGGTTCTATTGAACAGATCAAATCAATGATATGCCGATACAACTATGAACATTGCTTGAAGATATAACTTTGAGGGTGGATTTTGTGCATGTACCTTGATGGATAAAGTCTAATCCTCAAACTTGTTTCGGCATTTCGGACTTCGAGTGCCATTTCAGATTGACACTGTTGGAAATTCATCGGTTCACCCGCTCAAACATTCAAGCCAACCTTGGTTCAGCATTAAATCCTGAACTCCCAAGAACACGAGTAAATATGCACAGTGGAATGACTTTGAGCGCACCATCGCTCAAGTGCAACCATAAATCTGCGTTCATTCGCCCCAGCAGGGTAGCCAATGGTTCCAGTCGACGTCTTGTGGTCATTCAATCTTCCACCACCGGTGCTGCTGGGCACCTTGGCCCTGTTACCATGTGGAACGAGAAACGCCTCCAGCTCGCTGTAGCAGACGTGGCCCAAGACACAATAACAATACGTGCGTTGGATTGGGATAGAGATCGTTTTGACATAGAGTTTGGACTGCAGGAGGGAACCACATATAATGCCTACCTCGTCTTTGGGGCCGAGAAAACATCTCTCATTGATGCATCACATGAAAAGTTCAGAGATCAATTTATGCCGCAACTTGCTAAAGAGTTGGCTTCTAGAGGCAGAACATTGGACTATCTCTTTGTTTCTCATACAGAGCCAGATCATAGTGGACTTGTTGGAGATGTCACACAACAATACCCAGACGTTACGGTCGTGGGCAGCAAAGTGTGCCTTCAGTTCCTGTCCAACTTGGTCTTCTCTCCTTTCAAAACTCAACAAGTGAAAGGTGGTGATGTTATTGATTTAGGGGGTGGTCATGAGATTGAGTTTGTCATGGCTCCAAATCTGCATTGGCCAGATACCATGTTCTCTTTTGACAGGAAAACTGGGGTGATGTTCACCTGTGATGCATTTGGACTGCATTACTGTTCGGAAGACCCCTATGATACGAAATTAGAGCCATTAGAGGCACATTACCGATTTTATTATGATTGTTTGATGAGACCTAATGCCAAGTCAGTTACCACTGCATTAAGAAAGTGCAAGGACCTGAATTTCAAAGTTATAGCCAATGGACATGGCCCTCTTCTGAGATATAATGTTCCCGAATTAGTAGGTAGGTACAAGGAATGGAGTGAAGCAGCAGGGTCGGTAGCAAATAACGTTGCAGTTTTGTATGCTGCTGATTATGGTTTCAGTGATCGATTGAGCCAAACGCTTGCAAAAGGGATCACCAAAGCCGGTGTGGGAACTGAAATGATAGATCTGTTGAGTGTTGAGCCACAAGATGTGAATGAAGCTGTTGCAAAGAGTGCAGGTGTGGTAATTATGGCACCACCAGATGACTCCACAGAAGCTAGAACTGCTTTGAGTACAGTGCTTCCTTCTCTTAAGCCAGGAAAACAGAAAGTTATCATTGCAGAATCATATGGCGGCAGAGACCAACCCGTAGATTCATTGGTTTCATCGTTGATTGGAGCTGGAATGGAACCTCTGTTTGATCCTCTGCGAGTAAAGTCTGACCCTACTGCTGCGCTGTATCAGCAGTTTGAAGAAGCTGGAACGGATCTTGCACAGTCCATTATTTCTAAAGAAAATATAGCAAAAAAGAAGGCTTCGATGTCGCCAGAAATAGCCAAAGCATTGGCTCGTATTTCAGGGGGGTTGTACATAGTAACAGCTGCTAATGCAGCAGCGCGTAGTGCTATGGTTGCCAGTTGGGTGGCTCAAGCCTCCTTTGAGCCCCTTGGTCTGTCAATTGCCGTAGCCAAGGACAGAGCCATCGAGTCACTGATGCAAGTAGGGGATACGTTTGTCTTGAACTGCCTGGGTGAAGGGGAATCTGGTCCCATAATGAAGCATTTCCTGCAGAGATTCCCTGCTGGCGCTGATAGATTTGAGGGAATTGAGTGGTTTCCTGCTAAAAACGGCTCCCCAGTTGTCAGTAAAGCCATTGCATACATGGAGTGCAAGGTGGTGAGTCGACTGGAGACCGGAGATCACTGGGTGACGTACGCAGAAGTGCTGAATGGAAATGTGTCTGCACCAGACAAATTGACTGCTATTCATAGAAGAAAAGTCGCCAATTACTATTAAAATGTAATGTAATGAAAATTTTATTGCCAATTACTACCAGCTATCCGCCGCACATAAGCATTTGATGGGGCAACGACTCCCATGTCCTCCTCCTCTTTCACATCGTCCTTGAGGTGATGTGATCTATCATGAAGGGGGACATAGTTCCTCAACCAAACCCCTCTGTACTCTTGTTGTGGTCTCACTATCTTCATATCTGGGTCTACAAGGGCCTCTTTCCAGTGTGCCAACCATCCTGCAGCCCTTGGTATGGCGAACAACACCGTGAAAAACTGTGGAGGGAACCCCATAGCTCTATAGACTAGTCCACTGAAGAAATCCACGTTTGGATACAATTTTCTACTCACAAAATAGTCATCTGACCGTGCTTGCTTCTCTAACTCAAGAGCTACCTCGATAAGAGGGTCTCTTCCACATATGGAAAACACTTCTTCGGCCACCTGCCGAATTATTTTCGCACGGGGGTCATAGTTCTTGTACACCCGGTGACCGAAGCCAAACATCTTCTCCTCTCGATTCTTTACACCCTTCAAAAAGGAGGACACATTCTCGATCGACCCAATACGTTCTAGCATCCTCAGCACTGCTTCATTAGCCCCACCATGGAGCGGGCCATACAAGGCTCCCAAGGCTCCACCCACAACAGAATACACATCCACTCCGCTGGACGTCAGATGCCGGGCGGCTGACGTGGAACAATTCAATTCATGCTCAGCATGTAGAATAAAAAGAATGTCCAAAGCTCGAGCTAACCGAGGATTTGGCCGGTAACTACTACTTCCAGCACCTGCATCCAACATGAACAAAAAATTCTCAGCGTACCCCATTTTTTGGTTAGGAACCGCAGGTCTCCGCCCAGTAGAACGATGGTATGCGAGTGCTGCTAAGGTTGGCATTTTGCCTATGATTCTAACGATCTGTTTGTCTTGCACTTCTTTCGATTTGTATATGTTTTGTCCCGCAAGTGCCGGGTTCTGTTCTGGATGACATGTGGACAAGGCCGCCATACCAGCCAGCATCGTTCCCATGGGGTGTGCATCATGAGGAAGAGCAGCAATGACATTTTCCACTGCAGTTGGGAGAGCGCTATGCCTCATAACTGCCTCCTCCCAACGTGTTAGCTGTTCTGTTGATGGCAGATGTCCATAAACCACCAAATAAGCTACCTCTAGGAATGAACTACGCTCTGCCAGTTCTTCGATGGGATAGCCCCTGTATCTGAGAATCCCTTTGTCACCGTCAATGTAAGAGATCGAACTGTTGCAAGCAGTGGTGTTGACATAGCCATTGTCAAAAACACGTAAACCAACACCATCACCACCAGCAGTTATTTTTTTCAAGTCCGTGCCCTTGATACTTCCATGATCATTGATTTCAATACTGTACCGTTTGCCCGTCCGGCTGTCGACAACTTGGAGTGAGCCCGGACCACCACCAGGTATGGGCCTGCAAATACGTTGGGGACCACTTGTAAGCCGAATGAAAATCTATCATTGCCAACCCGTTCACTCTCTGTCGCACATAACAAGGGTTTCGACATGGCAGGAATAATCGCACCTTGAAACGTCAGCGGACGAACAATGGAATGCTTGTGCTGCTAAAGAATGATTGACTTCGCTTACAGGCATTAGATGCCTTTGTAACGTTGCAAGTCTTTCTGCAGCTGACATCTGAGAGATTGTTTACAACGTTACTGAAAGTTCACTTGAGAAAATAAAGACTGCCCAGTTTCGGAATAAGGTCAAGCTGATTGAATGAAAACTTAGGCTTGGACATGTTATTGGCTTCCTATATTTGCCGTGCTGGCTGCTCCCCTGTTGACTAAAGCTGAGTCGCAGCTTGTGTGCTCACACGGTCGTACACACACTCTCATCAGTATGATCTAGTGTAGGTAAGAGCTTTGCATTGATGTAGCACAGTCTAAAGTGAGGCGGACTCACCGGAATTGGGTTAATACGAGGTAGTGTTTTGGAGATTCTTTCCCGGGACTCGACTGAACACAGGGGGCACATTTTGAGCTATTTTCTGGGAAGGGTGCTCTGAGTGTCTATGCTTGCACCACAATGAAAGATATGCTACGGTGAAGAGCCACTACTGAGAATTTTTGTCAACCTACTGTTCTCCAACAATTTTTCAAGAATAATACTAGTCAAGAGAAGAGTAGCCCATGGATGGCTTACATCTTCAAGCAATACGAATAAGATCTGAAGATATTAAGCGCTCTATAGCGCAGCTTATTCAAACTCTTCAATATACTCCAGATAGATTGCAATGGTATGATACCGATGTGTTCCCATACAGCTTTGGCGGTCTTGACCACCGCGTCCACTTTGCAGGTCGGATGCCCTCGACAAGTTTGCGGTCCTGAACATCCAGCTACAACATTTATCTGATCATTTGAAACCTGTCCTTCGACATTACTCCGTCCGTCCTGTGAGCGTCAATCAATCTAATGCTTCCATTATTCCTGTTCTACTGGCCACCAAACTGTTACCTGAACAGGAGGCTGAAGAGGCAACTCTTCTGGAGGAGGCAGACGACGATGATGGAGTGGAAGCAGCGGAGCGGTTAGCAAGGACAAAGGCCAAGATAGAGAATTTCAATAAAGTAATTGACACGATAGCCTCAGAAAATTTTGGTGTCACAACCAAGAGACCGTCATCAGGAAGTGGCTATAGCAAAGAGGCTGCCCAATCTGAAATGCCACCTGGACACACAGTAGATGGCGGAGAGTTTCTCGTTGCTGCAGTGGCTTATGGAGCTGGTCTTTCCTAGTACCTTGTTATTTCATAAATTCATTCCAATCTTAATATTTAATTTCTACGTTCTTCCAACTTCACCAAGGAATCAAAGGGATAAATTGTAGGGAGATACTGCCATTCGTCAGATTTCTCAGTCCTTGTGCGCTCCCAGTTGCATGTCGTCGATAAAATAGCCAAAAAGCAAACAAGTTGATTGATTGCATACTCTTTTCCAACACAATAATGAGCGCCTGCACCAAATGTCAAGTAATTCTTCTGATATTTGATGTCCTCCTGTCTCTCTGGCCCAAAACGATCTGGATCAAATGTGTATGCATCTGGGAATCCCTGCATGTTGGCAGCATTGATAGAGGGCATCACCAAGGTGCCTTTAGGGATGTCATAATCATCTGTAAGTGGGTAATCACTGTACGCCATTTGTGGCACCATTGGGGCAGGTGCCCTGTATCTGAGGATTTCTTTAACCACCTGGCGGGTGTACACCATCTGCCCTAGCACCTCTCCGTCAACAGGACCAGAGATATCAGGACGGATCCTACCTTGCTCGGCACGTACTTTCTCTAAGATCTCTGGGTGATCTGCCATGAGTGTGATAGTCCATACTAAACTGGCAGTAGAAGCATCCTGTGAAGCAAACAAGAAATCCAACATGGCATCCGCCATCCGGTCATCGGATGTGTGAACTGGCGCTGCCAGGCCTTCAATGCGTGCTTCCTCGATCTCTTGTGTGCAGCGCTGCACCCAAAAGTCCATTAAGCAGCGAGGCTCAGCGCCCCCCTGAATAATATAATCCCTGGATCGCTTAACGCAGCTCTCTAAGACTTCAAGAACGTAGAAGCGACCTTGACGTGCTCTCCACACAGCTGTTCCAGGAAAGCAGACGGGAAAGGCAAGAAACCCATCAGTGATGTCTCTATAGGCTTGAGTAAATTTTGATTTTATTTCTGGATCATCAAGGTAAGGCCCAATAAATACCTCTTGGGATGTCATTTGGTTCAAATCCCTGACGAATGGTCTAACCTCTGTAACATTTCCCTTCCATTCTTTCAACCACAGGGCAATGTGGCTTCTGATGAGCTCATCTTGTAGCTCCACATATGTAGAGAGTGCCTTGCGGGTGAAAAGTGACAAGAAAGACTTCCTCATTGCTTTATGCTCTGCTCCATGAATGAATGCTAGGTTATTTGCGCCAAGAATGTTCTTGGCTGAAGGGTGAAGAACCATGAGCATTCTCTTAGGGTCATTCACCGCCATCAATTCGCGGCACTTCTCAGAATCTGTGACAAACAACATCATCTTTCCAAACAGTGAATTGTATGAAAAGCCAGGGTCTGAATACTTGCGCTGTTTGTCCCAAAAGGAAAATGGATCCTTGACCATCTCTATCAAGCCTCCTAAGAAAGGAGTGACACTGGCAGGTCCTGCAACACGCTTCCCACTTTTGCGGACTGTGCGTAAACGGAAGCGTACCTGTTCCCAGACAGCATAAGCTCCAGTTGCAACTCCAGCATATAAAAATAGTTGGGCAGCTCCTTGATCTCCAAAGCCAGACAGTATGTCTCCTGCTGGTTGCCCCCAAAATGGCTGTGCGCAGACAAGGAGATATTTAGTTAGTCAGACATAGGAGGGGAAGCCCCGAGCCTGATGCGAGTATGTCTTTTCAATCTCCATGAAATTGTGAAGAAGATCAAACGACGTCGGTGAGCTGAGTCCGCTCGTCGAAGAATTAATAATTGCTCAAGTAATCCCGACTCAATTTGAACCGTGCACACTTACCAATGCTTCAACGAACGAAGTAGTGTTCATGATGCCTTCCTTTACGAAAAGAGTAGTCCTCGACGTCTAAAGGCGTCCAATTCAAATAAACGTTGATTAAGACAAAAGGGATCGAAAACTTTATAGCAGACAGTCCAGCTTACCCAGCACAGAACGTCTATCTCAATCAATATGGAATTGAATTAATGATCTGTTTCCAAGAACACGCCCTGTACATAGGAATCTACGATTTGTAAGGGGGCCTAAAACTGACAGTATTGCACCAACATTCGTCCTACACGTGCATCGGCTGCGGCCTTTCCACACAGCATGTCACACGCACCACATACTGTAAACAAATTGAGCGACAGATTTTTCCATAAGACTGATTCGGCACTATAACTGATGTAAGTTGCATTGTATACCCGAAGCAAGCACTCCCGCTCCAGATAGCATCTAACACTGGTAGTTGGTGTAATTGATTCGTCCGGCCTGAGGAAAGAAGTCAATTCAGAATCAGATATAACATTTGAGATATACCTGGAGTCTTTGTATTTCATCACCTAAATATTTGACAATGTCAACTGACTTCAACTTGGAATCTCAAGCAACTGAGTTGCCTAGCAATTCTACTAAACTAATACCTGCCATAAACATAGGGTGCGACATCAGAGATGATGAGTACATTCCCGCATCCAGACCAATAACAGCAAGGTCAGATAATAACGTGTCAACGTCTCTTTGCTCACCATTGAAGCTCCAAATTGTGCCCCCAACCTGTGATACCGGCTCCCCAAATTATGAAACACCAGTCTCCCAGCATCCTATAGATTGGTCTGATCTTGAGGACGCTGAGACTCAACCACAGGCCAATGTATCAAGCTTCGGACCAGAAGACACCATCGACTTCTCCCAGCTTCGCATACCTTCTACAACTCAGCCACAGGAGGGTGTTTGCCAGGACACTGTAGATTTCGGACACATCAAAGTCATTGTCCGCCTCCGCCCCACCGAGGCACCTAACAGTGCACTTTCTGTGAATCCTGTAAGCAAAATAATTCAAGCTCCCGCCATGAGAACTGGCGTGCAAAGAAAGTTTGTTTTTGATGCGGTCTACGACAAGGCTGGCACGCAGCAAGAGATCTATGAGAACTGTGTCGCGGGCCTAGTTCAGAAGTTCATTGAGGGGCATAATGCCACTCTACTTGCCTATGGACAGACTGGAAGCGGCAAAACATATACGATGGGCACCGAAGGCATTCCATGTGATGTTTGCCAAGCTGGAATGCTCCCAAGAGCTGCATTGGCCGTCTTTGATCACATTTCTCAGCACTCTGGAGACGATGTGCACTACTCCGTAGAGTGCCAATTCCTGGAAGTTTATAATGAAGATATTATAGATCTTCTCAGGAGTGGAGATGAGGGAGGTATGCCTACAGCTCGAGGGGGACCCAAGAAAACTGCAAGAGGCAAGGAGATCCTTGTCAGAGAAACTGAGGCTGGTGAGGTGGTCATTGTGAATGTTGCACGTGAGCCTTGTGCTTCTTTCAGCGAGTTATTGGTAGTGTTTCAGCAGGGTACCCGCCATAGGTCTGTGAGTTCAACGCTCATGAATCATAATTCCTCCAGATCACATGCGATCTTCACTATCTACCTTCATAGACGGTGGAGAGCAGCCTCGGGCGCCACTTTACGGTCCACCTCCAAGATGCATATGGTTGATCTTGCAGGCAGTGAACGGTTGAGGAAGACTGGAAATGAGGGCGACAGACTGAGGGAGAGTGTCAGCATCAACGGTGGCTTATTGACTCTCGGTAAAGTAGTGAGCACATTGGCCCGAACAGATCCTGAGGCTGAAATTCCTGACCACGTACCCTATCGTGACAGTAAACTAACAAGATTGTTGGCAGATTCTCTTGGAGGCGTCTCTGCAACAGTATTCATTGCGTGTATATCACCTGATGCTGACAATGTGGAAGAGAGTGTGAGCACAATGCAATTCGCAGGGAGAGCTCGTCACGTACGAGCCCGTCCTCTCAAGGCCAATGCTCAGCAGGAGCTGTTGAAGTCAGAGGAAACAGTGTATGCTACGCTGACAAGCCTGTTGCGGTCTGCAGGGGCAACATGGGCACCAAATGCAAAACCACGGCTAGACGGTTTATTAGACATATTAACTGAGACTGCAACTTGGAATATGTTGCTGGCATATCGCCAGGCCAAACGTGGCGTGGCGAGTGCTGGTAATAGCGCTCCATCAAGTGCGAGAGAAGATGGCAAAGTCTGTGGAGCTCCTATGTCACACACAATCGCTAAAACCAAACCCGGAGGTGCGGTTCCCTTAGGTTCCAAGGCCGCAGCAGGGTTACTAGGACGCAGGACAGATGTACATCTACAATCTGGTGATGTCATGATGCATTTGATACAAGATGCAGCTGAGTTGGGAGACATGGATATGTTGGTCCGGATTGTTCAGGGTATGAATTTTTGCTATTACACCGATAGAATCCCTTTCTCATTCTTTTCATAAAACCCCTCCTTGTTGATGTGCAGGCAAACTGACACCCACTATCACAGATGGTGGAGAGACACCATTGAGCCGCTTCTTATTCGAAACAGCTTTGAGAGATGAGCAAAGGATTGCTGACGCTGCAGTTGCCAAGAGAAAATCCAAAGGATTGGGAGGGGCTGTCCGCAGACTAGGTTTTCGATTAAAGCAATTACTGAGACAGAGACAGCTGTAAGGATGAGTGGGTTTCATTTCATTTCATCTGTAGTTGTTGTCTGCTTTGATTGTATGTAAACTGCCTTGAACAGCAAGCATAATCAGTTACCGTAAAGGTACTTGCATAAATTCTCCTTAGGCTGTTTTACATGGTATGCAGGAAAGAATCACTTTGAAGTGATGCTGGATGAATCACTATATATGCGCGTGCCTTCTTGTATGGAAATTGATACCACTGTCTGACTCAACAGCCGAGTTCATTACCTCATCCATACAGTTGCATATTCTGCACTGGTCGCCCATGGTTCAAAGGAAGTGACAGCAGTCATTCAAGATTCCATCTAGCTGGGCATTTGTTGTTTTGTGGTCATATGAATGAGAAGGAGTTCAGTCAACCAGCACCGCCACTCTTCAACTTGCCCTGCGAACACTTAAAGCGAATTTGCCTCATGAGGTTGGCAACACCTTTACTTTGATAATTTTCAACGGAATATTGGGTAAATACACTGTCAATGAGCATGTTATCTGACTCTAGGCTAGCTGGGCAGGTGAAATAAAAGAGGTAGGGGGCCGATGCATTTGACTGAATGAACATCCAGTCAATGTACTTGCCATAGGCACCATCCACTGTGCTAAACCCATCAACGTCTTCAAATAAAACTCGATTTCCAGTATGAAAAGCAGGTGGTACTAAAATTGGGTAGCTTTTAGCATTGCTACAGTGAATGGTCAAACCGCTGATAGGGGTCTCAACACTGGTGCCTGACGTTGATACAGGTGCTTCCAGATACATCTCAAATTTAACTATATGATCGCCTACATCACATGAAGCTCCCATTATGTTCCATGTACTTGTGTCTGTTGGGTTTTTTATAAGGCCCCACCATATACTCTCTTGCTCATCTTCAGGCTGGATGACCTCAGGAACTGGAGGGGAGGGAATGCTGGGGGGTGGAGGTGATGGAATTGGTGACTGTGATGGGCTAGGAGGCAACGATGGGCTAGCAGGCAGCAATGACAGGGTCTCAGGAACTGGTAACGATTTGGATGGAGGGGACATGCGAGGACTAGAAGGTATTGGAACTGGGTTCTTTGATGTATCATTTCCCTTGCCATTGGATATTCCGACGGCCAAACCAACGATGAGACCAGTGAGTACAGCCACTACAAACCATGCAGTAACAGCAGCTTCGATTCTTACGAACCAAGGTCTTCTCTCATCGGCACCATAGCACTCTTCTGCGTCTGGCTTAATATCTACATCCACAAGACTGTTCCCAGATGATTGTTTAGAGCCCAAAACCTTTGGCCATTTGGGGTTGCAGCTGCACATAACTTCGTTCGGATTTACTGAGCGAGTGGAACGTATTAAACGCTAAGGACTGTCGAAAGAGCCCATTCACGACCAGAAACTTGTCATCCTGGCTTCCTCGGGCAAACGTTCCGTCGAAACTTCGTCATGGTAGAGTAAATCATATATGTACAGAATGCGATTTTACAGAAATTCCAGCACCCCTATTGCAAGCAAACCTAAACGCCTCATGGGGAGACCACCCTCACCACCATTTCATTTTCTTACACTCTTTCACCTACCATCATCCACACGGCCTCAGCTTAGAATTTCCCCATCCCCTTGGGTTGTCGTCTTTAAATTCATCCCACCTTCTTTGCTTTGCAACATTTTCATCATCTTTCTCTTCCTCTGTCAAATTACTATAGCGCCGCTCTTCTTTTTCTCCATCAGAATCTGCCCGCTTGCGTTGTTCGTGCGCTTGTGCCAACTCTTTCATTCCAGCCTGTTCGATGCTCATTGTAGGGAGCTTATAACTCGGCTTAAATATCTGGGATTTGATATATTCTCTTGAATGTTTTGAACTATTGATTTGTAATGCATTTGCAGCGGCTGCTAAACTTTGCAACAGCTCTGGATTGGGTTGGGTGGGAGCTGTTTCTCTTTCCGCCTCAGGCAGGGAGGCCGCATGAGCAAGGATCTCTAATTCACAGTGTATTGAAGGTAGTTTATCCACTGTAGTGCAGACTGCCAAGTTTAGCTCAGCAAGCCGTAATTCTCGCTCGGATTCGTCATCACAGTTCTTTTGCAACGCTACTATTTTCTCTCTGAGCGCTTTATCTTTTTTAAATCTTTCTATCTTCTGTAGCCTGTTAGTAGCCGAATCTAGCTTTAGAAATGTGTTCGACCTGTGAACATCTTCATAGATTTCAAAATGCAGAGCCTGCTCTAAGAATGCGGCAAAAAGTTCTACTGCCTGCTTTAATGCAACTGTTCTTATTTGCTGACTCTGGGATGGTGTCAAACATAACAACTGGGCATGAAGGTATGGTATAAGGATATACTTAAGATCTGCAGTAGGGATGTCGTCAAGCTCGTCATTACGGGAGAATATGCCGGCCCTGTCGGCAACGGTGGCAGCTTGTTGGAGAAGTGCAGTGCCTCTCAGAAGTTGTTGTGTGAAAACGGGTAACGAGCATTGAGATGCCTCCAGCGTATTGTAAATGTCTTGTGCTTGTTGAAAGAGCTGTCGTAGAGGCAGTTCAACTAGCAACTGATCTTCACTCATGAGCGACACAGAATCTGAGCAAATCCAGCTTCAATTGGCGGGTTGCCAATAGTGCAATAAATGATACTTGTTCCATACTATTGTATATCTTTTCCGTAGACATGAATTTGGACATCGCAAATTCCTTCCGGATCAGGCGCCTATTTTCCGCGCAAAGTTAGGGCAAGAAATTAGTTATAACAACGGCGCATGCATAACTGGACCCGTTTATTTGAAAGTCCATTTTGTCTAAGTATAATACAGCAAGAGAATACGCCTTGAAAGCGTCTAAAGGAATAACATTGTTAACTGCAGTTGCAACAGAATTTGCCAACTTTAAAATTAAAGCCTACGCCCCAGTCGAATTTTATAAGAAAATTCAATTATTGACATGGAGAAGTTGCTGTCGTCTGCGGTTCCGAACCCTACCCCGAGTGTCTCCAACGGTGGGGCTCTTTCCCTGGCCCTGTCGTGTTTCATGATTGAGCCAGGTGGCTTTGAGCTCCTCGACCAGAATGGTAAGGGTCAAGGCAAGAGCAACTTTGCACCACCTCCAAGTTGGGCAGCTGCTTCTAGCACCCTGTGGACTTTTGATTTTATTAAAGGTGGAGCTTTTTTTAGGCTCTCATGCTCTCTTCAAGCATCGACGAATCGAATGTTCATACATGCTGCTGAAATAAACACGAATGGAGAACTTGTTGAAAGCAATATACAAGTACTGGGTTTGCAGTTGGAAAATTATGTTGACCCCTCGAGGCTGTCAGAAACCAACACATGGGAAGGAGTTATATCAAATGAGCTCGCTTTGAAAGAAATGTTTCAAATGTACATAATGCAGCCACTCTGGGCAAATGCCAGGACTGCAGGAGCAAAATCTGAAATTTCAACTACAATGAATACTTGGAAGCAATCAGCACACAGTTATATTTCTCTTGCCTCAGATAAGGCTACCAACTGGACTATTGCAGCAAAGAAGCTCTCCAACGCCAATTTGGCCTATGCAACTGAGAAGGCCAAGGTATGGACTGAGAGTGCTACCAAAGCATTGAAGGAATCGAGTATTTTTCTCATTGGAAGATCTTGTGAAGCAAAAGCAAAGCTGGCCATGGTAGAGAAGAAACAAGTCTTGCTACCTGCATCAATAGCAGTCGGAGCATTCGCTGTGACAGTGGCTTTGATGTACAATCGTAGCCGTCGATGAGGAGCTGTCATTGTACTATTAAGTATGTGACATTTTATGATAGCGTTTTTATATATATATATTTGCATACAAACTTGACGGACTTATGTAATGGATACCCACTTTTCTTTCTTTTTCTTCTACTTTCTGGGTTTGAATTGCCCTGGTTCTTTTGTTTCGAGCACTTTAACTTCATCTCCACAAGCAATGCTCCCAAGCACCCCTCGAGGAGCACACTGAATACCAAAGAAAATGGAGTGGGTGAAAGACTTGGGCTGGACCCAACCCAGTACGCGGCCACTCCGATGTTTATGTAGCGTTTCTGAAGGTTCATCCCCATGCTCCCCTGTGGATTGATCTATTGTAGGAACCTTACACCTTCCACATGGTCTCATAACCTCAAACTCATTTGTCTCACCTATGAGCAAGCGTGACCATGAATCCTCTACCCAAGCCTGATTGCCTGGGCAGACCATTTGTGGTGCACATTCAATGATGATGTTTGGTCGGAATCTGTTCATTTCAAGTGTGAGGTTCACATCAGGGGGAAGTTTGGCGTTCAAGTCCTCAAGACTAGAAGTGCATGCCATGAGAAATGGATGCTCGTCATTGAATGCAATTTCATCCAGTTCACCTCCAAACTCTTCGGTCACTGGACGCTTGACTGCAACGGTATCATCATTTTCGGTCAAAAAGTCTCCCATGAACCGGACAAGCCTGGCATTTCTCCCTAAATAATTTGTAAACCAATTCGATGCTTCATCCCCACAGTCTGCAGCAAGACCATTCCAATCCCAGCAAGATACTTTCCTCAAGGATGCATTCTTATCATGAGCTGTTGGCAAGACCAATTGCCCTAACGATGTCTGAGCAGTTACAATCAAAGACTCACTACTAAGGGCAGTTTCGACAAGGCAAAGCTTAGGAAGTTCCCTTTGGCTGATAAAACGTCCAGTGTCTTCTCTTACCACCATCCAATTGCGATCCAAAGCGAATCCTCTTGCCGTGACGGGCCACTCAGATGTCATGAGAATCCCCCTGCAACCCTTGATCGGATACACCCATACCTCTTTAACCTTAAGCATTGCACTTGCTATACTTTTGCAGCGTAGTTTCAATGGTATATTCTTTTGGGCGTCAAATCTGCCAGTACCTTTGAGGATATGGGACCCAAGTGTGGCTTTCTGTGTTAAAGCCACACCCACTTTTTCTGAAAGCCGACCAACTTGTCGGCTATTAATCGCTTGTTAAAGAAGAAAAGCGGGTTATTACTTATATTTTACACGAGATTATGTTCAATCATCGTCATTTCCGCCAAATGAGCTAAAATCAGGGTCAAAATTGGGGTTCATATTATCCAATCCCCGACCGCCGTCTGCTGTGCTCATTACTTCCCTAGAGTCGAGGGTTTTTCTCCAGGAATGTCCTGTAAGCTGCCATCGCGTCCTCTGCACTACTAATGTCCCGCAGCAGCTGGAAGATACTCACAGTCGCCCTATATTGACCACATGCAAACTGACTGTGTATGCCCCTTGTGTGAACGCCCCATGTGTCTGGGGTTGGTCTTCCGGCGCATCTTGTCATGTATCTCCTCCATTCTCTTGTACATCTGTTGTAACGGTGCAGTCTCACCTGTTGCTGGGGCCCTAAGAATGTCCAACTAGGGAAAGCGGCGATTGTGCTCACTACACGGCACACATATGGACTGCATTTAAAGGGAAAAAAGGAAGGGAGACGTGAGAGAGCTGGCTTGTATAAGGGGATAGGAAATCAAGAATGCAAAATGAGAAAAATGGGTCAAATTGGCTTGGAACCAAGGTGTTGATATGAGGAAAAGAAGGCCTCCCAACATCTTGAGGAAGGTATGAGTCTCCATATTCAATGGTTCAGAGGTGGACAAAGTTTGAGGTGGACATGGCATTTGGAGCAAACATGTAAGAAACGTACCCAGAGGTTGAGCATATAGAATGGGTAACAGGTTTCTGGGAAAACACCATCTTTCCCTTTGTGATCTGGAGCGAGTGTGTTGAAGCGATGCCTGAACAGCGCTCCAAACTGTATGTCGCCTTCAGTCACTTTCTTAGTTATCTCTGCAGCGATAGATAGAAGTGGGGTTAAATGCAACTGTGTAGAGAGGAGAGATGGTACTTGTACTAACTTTTCAGTCCCATGTCGTCCGTATGCCAGGTACGTGGGCCATCATCAAGAGGTGTATCTACGATAGCTGGTTGGAAAAGTTGTTGAAGAAAGTCAGTGAACTACCAGACAGCAATTTGCAGGTATGACGACCAGAAGCAGTTGAGCACTTCATTGGTGTCATCATTTGACCATATAACTCCAAAATGCATACTTGAAGTAACATTACATATTATTTTCAGAGTAAGAAAGTGCAGACGGCACCACACCACCAGTGGCCAACCCATGGGTCACTGAGCCCTCCCAAGAATGTTAAGAAAAGTGCGGGAAAGGCACAAAAATACTCAATAACCTGTCTAGTTCCCACAAATTGACAGTTTAGGAGTGATTAAAGCACTTTCAAGTTGTGGCGACTTTCAGAGCCTGCATCGTGGCTTTCACCATCGTCGCTTCTACAGCCCATATTTCTCTTAGGGATTTTAGGGTACGCACCCTTTTCATCAATACTTCAAGGGACAAGGCAATGTATATAGCCGCACGTTTAGGAATAGAACATGTTTTAATTAATCGTTAGGTAGAAATATTTTTAACAATGGGCAGTGCCGGCCTTGATGACTTGCGGGATCGTTCGATTCAAGAAGAGCGAGAGGCCCTGGGCAGGTACGTCTCCCACTGAGACTGGCGTAAAAGCTGCTTTCAACGCGGTGTACCTAAGATCGAATCATTTAATCTGCCAGGGTGGTGCACGCTATCCAGTCGTACGCCGACAACTCGAACTGGGAAATCGCACGGTGGGAGCACAATTTTTCACGTCTTTCCAACTCCCATCAGGCACTGCTGCCAAACGTTGCACCAAAGATAGCTGCTGCAAGACAGGCCATACATCAGAACAAATTATTTCTCAATGCCATTCTGGACTCCCTTTCAGGCCCAGACAATCCTGGAGCCTCCTTTGTGGATGCCGTCACGGCTGCTGCTGCGTACTCTAAGAAACACGACAATGTGGTGAGTCCTATTGATGTAGATAAGGTAAATTATGTCCTTAAAAATGTCGCCAGAGACTGGTCTGAGGAAGGGTGTGAAGAACGGAGGCAAAGTTATGGTAGAATAGAACAGGAGCTTCTCTCGTTGTTTGGCGCCAACAGTGGAAAGGCCGTCCTGGTGCCAGGTGCCGGTCTTGGCAGACTGGTTTTTGACCTGGCCTTGAATGGATTTGAAACTGTAGGCAATGAATTTTCATATTACATGCTAATCACGTCTAGTTACATACTAAATGAAAGTAGTAGGAGTGGGCAATGGACTCTTTTTCCATGGGTACTTCAGACAAGCAATCAAGTGAAGGACAGCGATCAACTGAGATCAATATGTATACCAGATGTACATCCAGCATCCCTAGAGCAACAAAAATCTGGTCAGAAAGGGTCTATGGCGATGTATGCAGGTGATTTTGTTGAAATTTTTGCTAAAGAGGAGTTTATTGGTGCATTTGATGGTGTTGCGACGTGTTTTTTCATTGATACAGCCCATAATGTCATCCAGTACATGGAACTGATGTATGCTGTGCTGAAACCGGGAGGGTATTGGATAAATGTTGGTCCCTTGCTGTACCACTGGGCAGAGGAATTGCACGCTTCAGGTGACAGTGATAGCTTCTCCATAGAGATATCTCTGTCTGATATCATCAGGATAGCATCTGCAATAGGGTTCACCATTTTAAAGAATGATTTGGTGCCTGCAGATTACATGAATAATAAGAAAAGCATGCTTAGACCAAGCTATAATTGCTCATTTATAGTTGCTCAGAAATAAATGATAGCACTCACCCATACATGTAGAATGATGGGACTGTGGTGGCTGTAGTGACCTTGCATGTCCTACAGCTCCCTTGTGATGCTGGTCTGCATATGTACAGTCTGCAGAATAGCTACTTCAAGAGAAAAGAGATATTTAACGAGCTGCTGAAATTATCTCGAGTACTGCAGTTACACGCAACCTTTTCAATACCGAGGTCGTTCATAAGATCACTTTGTAGATCAGTCCAAATTGGTAGCCGGTTAAAAGCTCGAGTACTGCAAATAGCATCGTAATGACTATTACACACACAGTACTAGGCTATCAGTTGATTATGAGAAAGTCATCTACTTCTCCAACCTTTCTTCGAGGAACCGGCTGAAAAAGTTTTGGTCGGTTTCAGTAGTGCTGACTCATAAACTGTCTGCATTCCTGTCCGAGCTGGTGCCTACCAAGTGGAGACGCGTCTTCTTCGTTCTCCTGCAAGATTGGATACTTTTTAATTCTTTAAAATGTTTAAAATTATTTTGATATGCCTGTTCGTGGTGTTGGTGCGCACGCAATCAATTCCAACACTAGCGCCAGCACCAGGTCCAACTGATGAGACCGCGCCAGGTCCATTACCTGCACCACGGAGACTACCAAAGCGTTTTCGTAACGGATGTTTAACTGCCCCCGCTTGTGGACCAGACGGCGTTTTGCGTGAGTGCGCTCCTTGACATCCTTTCCTGTTGCAAAAGAGTCTTCAGTCGCCACAAGCCTTCCTTTTCTAACATACTGATTACGATTGCAGAATCAAAACGTATCGAGAGCAAAGACCCAGAAACCGGAATGTTAGTGGTGACACATGCTTGCCAATGCAAGGACGGACGTCTTATACATGTTGACTATCGCGGCCGTGTTGTTGGCCCAGATAACAAACCAATCGGAGTACCAGACATTGGCGAAATAGATCCTGAAGACTTTGCAAACAGTTTGAAACAGTTTCCACCCTGCAAGAACATTTCTATTGCAGAGTTGTCAAACCCTGATGTGAAGCCTTCAGACTGTGCTGGCACGCTAAGGATAGGCCAAGTATGTACCAAGGGCTGCGAGTTGACATTTAAAGCTTTAGGGTTAGATTGCTACATTGCATCAAGTTATTTGATCGCAGATCCAAGGAATATTTCTTCTACTGCAGAAAGGGTTTTCAATGAATGCACAGCAGGTCTGGCATATACAGGCATTGCACCACCTGCACCTGCACCTGCACCTGCACCTGCACCTTTACCAACACCCACAGTAGACACGAAAGACAATTCCTCCATTGGCTCAGCCAGCAATAATAGTACTTCTGGTGCTCAGAGGAGTCTCATTGGTTTATTATTTGGGCTTTGTTTTACTGTCTATTTTGCTTGACTTGATATTCTTTATTGGCTGACAATGTATGGCTTTGTTGAGTTTATTTTAACAGCAGTTCTGTTGAATCTGACTGAATGCCCACAACCTCTCTGTCCCTTTTTCAGCTTGACTCCTAGATCCGGTTCCTCGGTGGGATGTTGATGTAATCAATGCCGTTTTGCTTGGTTTGTCACCACAACAGGCGATGCTTTGCCAGTTCATTCTAAATTACCAATGTATATGATATGGGAATTTGCAGCAATTGTCTTCTTGTAGTGCTCAAATCGACAGAATGGGTGAGGACGAGGAATCTCGAGGAACAATGTTGATCACCAACGGGGAGTCAAAAAGCCTAATAGTGCGCAATGCAGCCTCTGCCATATGGGGGAATGGCATTGCATGCCTTTGCTTGGCTGCGTTATTGTTTGCAGTGGCTGCAGCTCTGGTCAAGACAATGGCCTCAACTGGCGTTCCGACCTTTCAGATAGTCTGTATCCGATCGGGTTGCTGCTTACTCATCAGTTATTTCAGTGCAAAAGCTGGAGGGATTCCTTTCTTGTACGGCAGTACAAAGAATTACCCTTTGCTTGCTGTCAGAGGAACAATAGGCGCAGCAGCTATGTCAGGTAATTATATGTGTGTGCCCGCCCTCTCAGTTCCCATCCAAACCACATCTCTCCCCTCCCCTCCCAGTTTTCTATTTTGCTATTCCGAGATTACCGCTTGCCGATTCAACGACAATCATGTTTTCAAACCCTGCAATTACTGCCATTCTTGGATGGATATTTCTGAAAGAACACTTCGGATTTCGCACTTCAATTGGATGCTTGGCAGCCTCAGTCGGGGTATTATTAGTAGCACAACCTCCCTTCATCATCGGCCTGTTGACACGTCAAATGGCATCAGTCGCATGGACAAGGGAGCGGGCCATTGGCATGTGTTTAGCAATTACTGGAGCAACATTATCGTCTGCTGTATACATTTTGATTAGAGTTATAGGCAAAAGGGAGTCCGCCCTCACAGTTGCTGCGTGGTTCCACACAGTGAGTACCATTTCCTCGGCAGTGCCTTTAATGTTGGGGGTGCCTCAGCGGGCAGTGCTCCCTTCATTGATTACTGTCATTCGATTGGCATCTCTAGTGCTGTGTTCATTTACTGCACAGTTACTTATGAGCAGAGGGGTACAGATCGTCCCAGCTTCCAAAGCAGCAGCCATGAACTATTCACAAGTAGTGTACAGTTTTGTATTTGGTATACTGTTCTTCTCTGATGTAGTCTCAATACTTGGGGTCTGTGGGTCAATAATTATCGCTGCAGCAATCTTATTAATACATAGTGACGAAAAGCATCCTCCAGAGGGTGGTGTATCGAAATGGCTGACGCTGGACCCACATACAGGAACGAGTGACTTGATTGGGACCTCTGTCGAGCTTGGTGGTACTGGCCGAAAACAGCCTAATCCGATTCTTAAATGAGGCGAATGCATGCATATTTAGTTGTACCTATTTAATTAGTTTGTAATTCTTTGTTCAAAAGAGGTTCCTTCACATGGAGGAGGAAAGTGAGGGCGGATGCGATGAGGCAGATTTCATCGAGATTATCATAGCCAGCGAACGTATAGCAGGATGGTTGGAAGTGATGCAGTCATCACATAATATGGCTAGGTGTGTGTTGTATTTAAAAAATCATACATTTCTGAGTATTTGTTGTATCTAATCGAGGACGGCCTGCAGGGTGAAGGAGGCTTTATCTGCTCTGACCGATTCTATTCATAGCAGTGAAGCTTATGCTGAGGAGGCTAAAAGAGCTGGTGCTGTGACTGTATTGACGCGGCTTCTCAAGAAAAGTGTTGATGAAGAGCAGGTCTCTTTAGTAACTGCCGCTATTGCATCCTGCAGTGGCCCCATGGCATGCGGAGGCAGAGTCTCTACTTATTCCATCAGCCAAGGAGAGTACTCCTTGCGCATAAAAGAGGGGGCTCTGGGAGATGGTGTAGGGGCCAAAGTATGGGCAGCTGCTTTATATTTGTGCAATCTTCTAGCTGAGAACCCAAAGTTGGTCACTGGCAGGGATGTGTTAGAAGTCGGAGCAGGATGCGGTATTTGTGGTATTCTAGCTGCAAAACTCAGTGCTTCTTCAGTTACTCTCTCTGATTATGCAGATACTGTTCTCTATCTACTTAGGGATTGCATGCATATGAATTTTCCGTATACTAAGTATCCTGAAAATGTTTCAGTGGGGAGTGTCAACAGTCTCCAGGATGATGCATTTCTTCAGAAGACTGGAGATTTGTGTTGGGAAATCGATAGTGTCCGAGTGAGATATTTAGATTGGAATTTATCACTGCACCATGAGGGGAGTAGCAACAACAGGCCCCAAAGTCCTCTGGATGGGGACATCACCGGCAGCATAGCCCCTCCATTACGTGCTGGAGAGCAGTTTGATCTCATCCTAGGCAGTGAAGTTATTTATGAAAAATGTATGGCTCAATCGTTGCCAGCCACCTTGAGGACCTATTTGAAACCAGGAGGTGGCATACTATTATGTTGTGCCGTGAGGGACCGATCCATTTTTGATGAGACATTTGCTGAAATGAAGAGGCTTGGATTTCATGTTGGCAGTACTCAAATTAGTTTAGAGGGAGTGTCAGGGGGGAAAATAGGGACCAGAAATGAGGATTATGAAGGAGGGGTTGTATTGATAGCTGCAGAATTGGAGGAATTCCCAATGAAAAGTTGGCACAGAGATGGTTTGTTTGTGTGACTCAAGTGTACATCTGGGGGTGAGCTCTCTACATGTAGCTGTATGAAACCACAGTGCAGTATGTGCATAACAACAACAAAGTCAGCATTTCCTCATTGATCGATTATGTTTATGTAAATTAAAAATGTCAGACAAGGATTTAGATGCGAAATCACCTGTTCTTACGCTACCCAGCGATGACATCACGCCACACGAGAAAGTCCTAATTTGTAGATATACTGGGGAAATCTTCGTAGACTACGAGTAAGTTATCACGTTTAGTAAGGACTAGCGCCGCGTATTATCTTTAGTTGCTGTTGGTTTCATACAAAAAGGCAAAAAGATGAATAGAACCCAAACTATTGGGAGCCCTCACATCGCAGCCATTCAGATCAGCCCCTCTTTTGGATAGTGCAACAGTATAATCTGCTCGCTAGAAATCGAGAAATGCAGCGTGTGCCTTACTATCAACTCCCTTCTTTCTGTCGACTGACCAGCTTGCTTGGCTTTCTCGTCCAGGTCCTATTTGAAGCAAACAGCTGCGTATCGTCAGAGAGTCTGGAGCTGTAAATATACTGGAGCTACTGCTCTGACATTAGAAGAAATCAAGTCCATAGAAAGAGCAGTTGAAGATATCACAGAGCATTTTCCACCTGGATTGGAGGCCGAGGCAATAAAGGTTGTCCACCATTCTGTTCAGCCAACAGAGGAGCTGGTTCCTGCACTGAGATCTTTTTTGCAAGAGAAAGCAGAACCCTTGAGCTCATTAAGTGACTCTTATTTTGTCAAGTGGCTAGAAAGGGTTGCCACAACTGAGCCCATACTTGGCGTCCGTGATATTTCGGTGATCTGGAGGGCATCGGAGTATTTTACAAAACTGTATAAACTACCCCCTGAATTACCTTTTGAGTTGCAAGAGAGACTGCGCTCCACTGAAGATACTACAAAACTGATGGATACTGACCAAGAAGGCCTGCATGCTGGAGAGACAATGGATCTGGAAAAAGATCATGGAACAACGACAAAGAAGGAGTCAGACCATGATATGGAAGATATTCAGGATGCTGCAGCTCTTAGTGACGAATATTGGAGTGATGACGATGATTACAA
>JAAMXV010000496.1:0-11150 GCA_019693495.1 Axilococcus clingmanii
CCGCAGGCTGTCCATTTCAGCCCACCCCTTGCGCTCCCACATACCCCCGCCCACGTCGAATTCACTGCCGCCGAGCAGTGCTTCGAGGCCTTCAAAAGCTCTGCCGGCCTTGGAGAGCGTAGCTATTGGAACCCGCCACAGTGCAACCAAGGCCTTCACAAGGTCTTCTGCTATCACCCTTTCTTTTGACCACAGCTCACGATCTTCATCGCCATCTTCTTCATTCTCTTGAGGAGCCATGGGTTGCTGGGCCCCTGCTCCTTTTCCTTGCCTTTCTTGCTCTTCAGCCTTCTTCTGCTGTAAAGCCATCATTGCTGCCATATTGGGATTCACTCTTTGTACTTTGTCAGTGCCCCTGACAGCACTCCTAGCTTGTTCTTCAGCCTGCAATTCCGCCACAGTTTTGTATTTATTACCTTTTTCGTCGACCCCCCGTTCTTCCAGGTCGTCCGCCTCCCCCAAAACGGTTTTATGGAACTTGCAGACAAGCTCGAGCACTTGGAGAATGAGCGCTTGGCGGACTGCAGGATATTTTTGCGCAAAACGAGCCACACCCAACCTGGAAAATCTGCGGATCAGAACCTGCCTGAGAGGTTCTTCTGGCCACCGTAACTCCTCAACTGGATGTCCCCCACTGAAGCTATCCTTTTTCTCTTTGCTGAAGAGCTGAGCAATGGCTGCATCATCAGGGAGAAGACCTCTTTCTAATGCAGCTTTCCATAAAAGGGCACCTCTTGCTGATTCCTGGAGGGCGACATTGGAATCACCGCCAGTGATCCTAGAGCGGACGTGTGCCAGACGTAAAAGCCAGGGCATGTGTGTGGGAGGGACGTCACCAACTTGACCCAGGCCATGAAGCAGAGCTACATGCCCTTGACCGTTATTTACATGCTGTGGTAGCACTGGGGGTGATGGAGGCACAGCCAAAGTAGCCTTTGTGCACAGTGGATTGCGGCGTCTGTAGCCAAGACCTGAGGGTCGGCCTGCAAATCGAGAGAACATCAACACCATCGAAACTTTATAAACTAATTAATGTATCATCAAGAATTTTGAGCGAATAGACAACCCAAGAAACTCACCAGACAACGGGACTGAAAACATTGTCGGAATCAGAGAAAGTTCTTCTATCCGTGCGCCAAACCCTTATACTCAAATCATGTATCACAAATTACAAATATCAAAGAATCTAAAATTGTATTAACTGGAGGGTGACCCAATATTCGCAGAATTTGCTGGAGTTTGTCACCCAAATACTTATCCGAAAGGCTGCTGCTTACCCCGGACCATCAGGTGTCCCAACAGCCCTCTGCTCCTTTGCTCCAGTCCAGCCAGCATTGGAGAGGGAGACCCAAGGCAACCTTCATCTTTACATTGATCCTCTTACAAGACAAATTGCTACTCAATATTAAGATTTATATTTTGTACAAAATCTGGATTTTTATAGAGAGAGCGGTCTTTTCTCTTCAGCTATTGCATGCATTTATACATTTGATATCTTCTTGCTGCCACTTCCATATAATGGGCAAGCGTAATCCTGTAGTCAAATCTAAGGATGAGCCCTCGTCAGAACTTCCAACCGTCGGACAGCAGACCGCTCACATAAAAAACAAACTCGTCCGCTCAAAGCAGTACAATGAACTGCGACACCAGAAGAATAAAAAGAAGAAGGTTGAACGAAAGAAGCGGCAAAGAGATGAGACCAAAGCCATAGAACAAGGCTTAGAACCACCTCCTAAAAGACTTCCAAAGACCTTGGAGAATACTAGAGAGCTGGATGTCACCATAGTCCCCCCAGAGGGCGACGTCGAGGTGGCCGCCGATGAGGCAGACGATGAATTTGCTGAGCATTTTGCGGCAGCGAGACCTCCAAATGTGCTCATCACAACCAGTTATAAGTCTACAGCTGTAATGTATAGATTTATATCAGAGCTTCTCGAAGTCTTGCCCTGTGCAACATTCTACAAGCGTAGGGGCTACGAACTGAAGAGGATTATAGAGTATGCTTCAGCCAGGGAGTATACAGACCTCATGGTGTTTAATGAGGACAAGAAGGAAGTCAATGGTTTGCTGTTAGTACATCTTCCAGATGGACCGACCGCTCAGTTTCGCCTGAGCAACTTGGTGTTGGGTGCAGACATAAAACACCATGGCAGAGCGACGCACCATAAGCCCGAGCTCGTACTAAACAATTTCGACACCAGGTTAGGTAGACGGGTCGGCAGAATGTTTGCTTCATTATTTTCTCAGGATCCTAATTTTAGGGGTAGAAGAGTAGTGACATTTCATAATCAGAGAGATTTTATATTTTTCAGACACCACCGGTACATCTTTGAAGAACATGAACGCAGGCAGAGAGGAGAGAAGGAGAAGAGCACAGCGGTTCGTGCTCGGCTGCAGGAGGTAGGCCCCAGATTCACCTTGAAGTTATCAAGTCTTCAAGCAGGCACATTCAAGAGTAATGGGGGCGAGTTTGAATGGATTGCTAAAACTGAGTTGGATACTAGTAGAAGAAAGTTTCATTTGTAATAACAGCTATCGAGCGATCAGTCTTGTTACAATCAGTGAGGGTGTCCATGGTTAAAGCAATGCACATTATTGGTCAGTCATCAGTAAGTTAAACTGGTGCTTTGCTCTCATATCTGCATAGGTGGTTCTTTTGGTGTTGTGGATGATGGTGGATTCATAGCTGGAATAGGGCTCGGACTTGGCTTGGGTGGGGTTGGTCCTGGCACTCCAGCAGGAGTAGGTTGCACTGGCGGCAGTCCAGTAATGGGAGGAGCCGAAGATTGAACGAGCTGGATTGGTGCAGGTGCTTTGATAGCAGAAGCAGGAGGAGGTGGAATGGGAGCAGACAATGGTGTGGGTGCAGGTGGTTTAACCGTGGAAAGGAGAGGAGGAGGAGGAGGAGGAGGAGGAGCAGTTGAGGAGGTAGGCATTGATGCTGGCGGCTTGATGTCCAAAGACGGAGCATGTGCCTTCACAATTGTGAGCAATCGCTCAGCTTCCTCCTCAAGCTTCTTTGCTTCTTCAGCAGCTTTCTCAGCAGCTTGATGGGCTGCCTCAAGAGCCTCCTTCTCAATCTTAGCCTGCTCTTGGGCCTTCATTTCTGCATCTTTAGCTGCATTGAGCATCTTCTGAGCCTCTTCTCGAGCTGCAGTTGCTTTGACTGCAGCGGATTCAAAAGCTTGAAGGGATTGAGATCTGGTGAGGCCCTCTCTCTCAGCAGCAGCCTGTGCTTCCCGAGTGGCCTTTGCTTTGCCACTGAGCTGCGCTGCCTCCTCTTTGACAGCGTCGACTTTGGAGAGAGCTTGGGAATGGGCGGCTGCAGCAAGCTTCTGAGCCTCACTCACACGCTCAACAGCATCCATGTAAGCTTTAACTGCTGTTTTGACAATATCTTCAGCGTCTGGCTCCTCTTTTTTCTTCGATTTCTTGCCTTTGGGTTCTTCCGGAATGTCTTCCTTGGTTGCTCGTTTACCACGTGCTGGCGTCTTCTTTTTAGGTTCAGAGACTGGTGCTATTTCTTCTTCTTCCACAGGTGCTACGTCTTCTTTCGCAACCACACGTCTTGAACGAGCCATCTCCTACTTACGATTCATAGGCTGCTTCTTTGTCTTAAATAGGACGAAAGTATCAGCCCGAATATCTTCATTCGGAATATATCAAGGATATTTCGATCAGGCGCAAGCTGGCATGGAGTGCATCGGGGGTGAAAAACAGTAACAACAGTGGCGACAAAACAGCAGCCAAGATTTTGAAATTCAAATTCACAGCGGCAGTTGGGGTGTCACTCATTACAGTTCAGAGTATCTCTTGTTTGCCACCCATGCCAACACTCTGGGCACTGCTCTAGCGAGTGCAGCAGAAGCAAGTCCCAAGTTCTCCAAGAACTCTTCCTGTGCAGGTCTATCTCCATCCACTATATCTGTGATGGCTTTGACACACAATGGAGGGACGCCGTGCAAGCTGGCCGCCCAGGCCACCGCCGCTGCCTCCATCTCTTTCACAGACACCTGATGCTCCTCCATCAGCTTCATGTCAGCATCAGTATAGTCTAATGAATTTCCAGAAGAAACGACACCTGCTTTAAATGAGAGTGCCCTTTGTAACCTTGGAACTGGCAATGCTTCTTGCTTCCCTATTCCATACTCTTCAAATTTCGGAATGGGAATTCTCCTATCATGATTGATAGTTCTCGTGCTCAGAAAGATATCTGCAATGACTGCCCCCCTAGATTTGAATCCTCCTGCTGTGCCAGCACTAATGATCAGGTCCACAGGCGCAAAGGCCTGGAGAGACAAGTACGTGACGAGGGTTGCAGCGCTGGTACCGACATTGGAAATTCCATTCACTTTGCAAGTCCCAAGATGGACCAGGTGCACTTTCAGGCCTTTATATGATCCTGAAAATGAAACACATGGAGCTGGAGGTGCAATGATGGAAGGAGAATCCTCTATGAGATCTAAAGCATCTATGATAGGCTGGGCTTCCGCAGTCATGGCCACCAGGACGACCACGGTCTTCACGATACGGTCTTCGTGGGTTCTGAGGAAAGCCTCTTGGTTACAAAAATCTGCGGTATAGTGTTAGAAAACATTAATGAAGCTGTAAAAATCGAAAATATATAAAAAGATACGTGCCATCGTGATCCGGGCCTTTATCAAGGACGACATCGTGTTCGATGCTATGTGCTGCCATCCTTCACACTTTATTGATTCGATGATAAAACGTATATGATAATTAGTTATAAAGAGCGATAAAGATTTTGATCTCGAATATCTCTCTGTTCTAAGTTCCGGTTGGCCTGGTATTTTCAGTGTCAACCTCATCGTTGTCGCCTGCCTCACAGGCTTTCAGAGATGGGATGGATTTGTCTGAGGCATGGTTCGTATCTCCCAAAGACTTTAACACCTGCCTTTCCAGTGTTTCGTTGTACTGCAGGGACAAGACATCTTCATCCATGTCCACATCGTCATTGGCGGCTATGACGTCCACTGCATCCAAGAGTTCATCGGCAAATGCGTCATCCCAAGTCAAAACCAAGGAGGGATCAAAGGTAACAGTGCTCCAAATCTTCTCAGACTTCAGGTAAAAGAAGTGTTCTAATTCATTGAGACATGTCAGAGGATTTAATGGTTGACAAAGGAGTTGCACTGCCAAGGAGCAGCATCGTTCTGTCAGTCTATCAATGGCACCCCCATCGCCTGTCTCACCATAACACTTGCACCAGTGAGCCTCCACTACAAACTTCAAATCATGGAGATTGGTGTCGAGGCGGTGCTCAGAGTCACTGACACCTGAGGTATGAAGGGTTGGAGCATATGGTTTGATTGGGTAGCATGAATCATGGTGATCAGGAATCCACATACGGACAGTATCGTCCACGATGAGCAGAGGCAGCATGCGCAAGCATTTGGTCTCATGGTCCAAGGCCTCACTGACATTCAATGCAATGCACGGAGATTTCCAGCCAACTCTATCTTTGCGAGCAGAGACAACTCTGGACATGTCACCATCTATCAAAGAAAGATCTGGATCTAAAGTGGTCACTACACCTGCAATATACGAGGGCAAACCCAGGCTGCAGTAAGAGACATGAAAGCGGTCATCTCTAAGGAATGCCCGCAGGCACTCCCAGCCTGGCCTGTGGCGAACTACAAACTTTAAGGATTTATTTTCAAAGTACATGGCCCAGCTATTCTCTGCCATCCCATCATATTTCTGTTGGGCTGCGTATGCGTCACCATGATCGTCTCTGGAGTGTGCAATCTTAGAAAACTCAAGTGTTGTCCATGAAGAAGGGGCTTGGTTGCCAATGACTTCAGACTCAATCAAAGTGTTGTCTATGTCAAGGATGACGGCTATTCTCCGTTGAGAAATAAGCTGATGCGTCATCACGGCTGCCTTGTATGGTATCTTGAATATGAGGAGCAGGATGCCATCCTTATGCGCAGCAGGTCGAGGAAGCAGCAGCAATGTCTCACATTGTGTGACTAAAATGTGATTGCTGACGTGTATCTGCCTCACAAATGCAAGAGCATCGTTGTGCTCTCTGAGGGACGCTCCAGAAGCAAGCTTAATCATGCCGCAAGGGGCAATGCCATTTGAGACAGCGAGTGCAAATATGGAAATAGCTGAAGCTGGTACGCTGTGAAAGGTTGGAGATAGGAGCTGAGACGCAATCTGCTTTCTTGAACTGAGAACTACTCAAATACTATTTACCTTGAAAGAATCGAGACGCTAGAGCTTTCTGTGCCAGTTAGCCAAATCTTCAGCGTTTGTTGCAGGAAAGACTCGCAATTCAAAGATGTTGTCAACCTTCTGTTGGAAGCATCCCTGAGCGAAAGCTCTAGATCAGTATCAACAAACCTTGAGAACATGTTGCGATTAATGACCAAAAATGGCGTGGAACGTAGACCTGCATACCTCTGTTTTGCAAGCAACGTGCTGTGCTGTGTGAAGTTTTGCACCCTATTGATGTATCGGTTCTGAAGTCAATGTTATGGGCGTTTGTTCCTTAAGACGGTGATGTGCTTATTTTTTGAACTCAATATCAGATTCAAATAATTGGATCGAAAGGCAACTCATCCCAAGACACAAAAATGGCGATCACATCATACTTCGTGGTATCTCGCCTTCTACGAAGGCGTTGCAATTACTGATTTCCAGCGATGGAAGAGATATTCGTAAGTTACAGCTCTCAACAGCGCAAGATTCCAAAGACAACTGACCAAATTTTTGCAGCGCCCTGCCAAGCGGTTGAAGCAGGTCATTGGTGTTTCCGCCTGCAATCTAGCATTCATTGACGGCAATCTGTACATTATTGTTGCTTTTCAAGACCAGGATTTAAATTGGAGAATTTTATACAGGTCTGAGGAAAAGCGAGCAGCATTCAATGTTGAGTGGGACTCAATATTATTCACTGAGACCCTCCATGGCCAAGATGGCGACGCTCAAAATTCAGTCAACATTGCGGTGGCTCTTTGTAGTGGTGACAACAACAGGGCAGATGTAGAAACAGACAACACTAGTACAGTTGTAGAAACAGAACACCATCATCTCATATCATTATTTGCAAGTGCAGCATGTTCTACTCCGCTTGCAGCATGGAAATTATACTTAGGAGACTTGCACTATTTAGGGAAAAAATGGAACTCAAATGCGCACTTTCAGAAAAATTCAATCGTATTGGAATTTAGGGATGGTTACTACTGCTATCCAGAAGCAGCAGCATCGCCTCCTTCTACTCTATCTGACGAAGGCGGTGCATTTTCAGCAGATGAAACAGCACAGCTGTCGTCAACTCGAAAGGAAATCTCTATCGACCAAATGCAGCAGTACATACTGTCATTGACCGCTTTGAGAACAAGGGTCCAGGATCTTGCAGCTGCGAGCGTATCCAAGCAGGAGGAACTAGAAAGAGGGTTGCAAAGGGCTTCCCTGCGTAGGGAAAGAGCATCTCAACTTGCAGCTTTGGAGCAGGAGACCCGCGCTTTGAGGTATCGGAGTAAGGCGGTGCACGAACAGTTGACTTCTATGCAGGGAAGAGCTGCATTGGTGGATAAAAAAGCTTCAGTGCATGCCCAAGCCCTTGTAGCTGCCCTGAAAATTGCGCATGCCTCAGAGAGGAGGGTCAATGAAGCAGCTATTGCAGCTGCTGGAGACAGCGGCCAAGGCCGATTGACAGTCATTCTGCGTGAGCTTGTTACTAGACGGTGCTTGATGATATGCCAGCTGTGCAAGATATTGCGGCTTGGGCCAACAGCTGTAAAGATAGCTCGGCCACCGCCTGGAGGATTCATAACTGACGTCTTAGAGTCTCACTGGACTGGAGGAAAAGGTAGCAGTAGTTTAGGTAGCAATCTAGTAGTGGCAAAGTCCCTCGTCAACAGTGAGTCTTTTGCACCTCCAAGCACTCAAGGCAGTAAAGATACTCCTGGTGCATACCAGGAGAGAGTCATTTTATCTATTGGGGGCTTGCAAGTGCTGGCTCCAGAGATTTTGAGAAAGATCTTTACTGAGTCCTATCTCACAGCTGAAGATGACATAGAGCAAGACAGAGCTTTGAGTGTAGCTCTTGGCTACTCTGCTCTGCTCATATCAAAAGCAGCAAAGTACTTGGACGTACCACTGAGGTATCCCCTGCGGTGTCGAGGATCTACGAGCAGTATCTTGGACGGATGGCGTCCTGTTGGCATGTGGACTGAAGACCAGCCTGAAATTGCGTCGAAAGGATTCTATCTGTTTTTTGGTGGTACAAGTAGTAGTACTAGCAGCAGCACGACAGGCGATGGAGGGGGGGGAGGGGGCGGCAGAAAACACGGGACAGCAATGCCTCGGAATGAATATCCATTACACTGTCAAGGCGGTGCGAGAGATCGTGCCAAATTTGCAATGGGAGTGTTCCTTTTAAATAAAAACATTTCTCAGGTGTTGGAGGCGCATGGACTGGTGGCAGCAGGACCATCACAGCTGCTGGAGAATATGTACAAGATGTTGCTGACAAGCAGGAGCGTGGGCGCAGCATGATGACAGCACCCTGCAGAGAAAAGATTCCAGGGGCCAGAGCCTGATAGCACTCTAATAAATCACCAGAATCGTCAGGTTTAGTTCATTAGATTCTCATCTTGTGATTAAAATTTGTAGCTGAAACGAGTTTTAACGGCAACAAGAGCCTCCCTGCGACACTTCCAACTGTGTAGAAATTGAAATATTGTTTTATGACGGCAGAGCCTGCAACGTCCTGGAATAACTGTAGACTTGTATTAGAAAATTCAAACCAGGCTCCCGACGATTCCAACACCGGTATTGTCGCCCGATTGTATTATACGAGAGATTCTCACGCCGCGGTCAGGCAGAGTTTGCAGTCACTGACGAAGCAGTAAGTTTACATCATGGAAGACGACCTTTGAAAGTAGTGTCGCACTAAGGTTTTGCTCTTGCCAGTTCACAGTTCACCGTGTCAATCCATCCGTCTGCAGAACGCTCTCTCTTCCGGCTATTGCCCTTCAAAACCTCATCAACAAAAGGGGCCCAGATGGTTTGGTGGGTTCTATTCCTGGCGAAGGAGCCGCCGCTACCCAGCATTCCGCTCGTTTATTAGAGCTTTGCAAAGCGTGTCACGAGGAGGGCGCTGTTCTCGTCACCTCCATCCCGGCAGCTGACGTTATTCTGATACCTAGAAACCCTGATGCTGCTGTTAGAGATGGCCTTTTCTTCATAGCATATGCTACAAACGTCAAGGCAGTTCAACTTTGTGAACGTCTCAGACAAGAACGCAGGGTTGCCTTGGTTTTGGACATTGATAATACGCTCATCGACTCGGCATCTGTGGACACCGCAACGTCAAAGGAGTGGGCCACCACCCTGCAGTGGATCCCTACAGATGTGACAAACAGTAGCGGAAAGCATATCTTAGGGGAGTATGCTCTAGTACCTGGTGAAGACCCTACTTGTGAGGCATGCTATGCAATCAGATGGCACATGGGCACCCGACTCGTCCTCTTCAAGGTGCGTGTCCGGAAGGGGTGGAATCAATTGTATCAATATCTTGCCAGCAATAAGTCCAAATATCTAGTCTCTGTGTGTAGCAAAGGTAAAGCTGAGTATGTGCAGCTTATTTGGACATTTTTAGATCCTGGGAATAGGTTAATTCCAAAGAATGCATGGGTGACACGTGTCAATTCTACGTTTCCAGACACCTTGCCTAGAGCTGCACCCAAGACTGCTCTTCTAGCACTGGGATGCATCACACCAAATCAACCAGTCCTACCAACTCAACTAGCGGCACCGTTGATGTGCCTGGATGACAGTTCTGATGCCTATTCACACGAGTATCTGAATTCTGTGATGTTTGTCGAAGAGTATCGTCCTTCCGAAGGTCTAAGTGATTCTGGGACCGTTCTTGTGGCAGTCTGCAGTGCGCTCGACGGATTTTGGACCTCTGCATGCGGAAGCGAGGGAACTTTTGCATGGCAAGCTGCGCAGAGCTTTGCGACGGCTATTTTAGGCGCCAGTCAGAGGATGGCCATGGAGTCTGCAGACTCTCTTGTCTATCTGCAGACAAGATGCAGAAAGCAAGGTGAGCTGCTGCATAGACAGATTACTGTCGAGGCAATTTTTGGACACAGACCGGTGATAGTAGACCGTGTCGAGGCCAAGAATGTAGACACGTTCGGCCTGTGTGTGATCACACCTGAAAGAGCGGCCGCCATTGCAGCCGACAATGTGAGCGCCGAGGAAAATAATAATTTCGAGGGGGCCCACTCTCCAAGAACTGCAGGAAGTCTTGCTGGAGAGCGATTGGCAGCGAGATACATACCTCTGAAAGGACCTCTGAGGCAGTTGGTGAGAACCACAAGCAATGGATCAGACGAATTTATGAGCGACGGCTTCAACAGCAACCCTGCTAGTCCTGGAAGCCCCAACCTTTTGAGCTTGGCTGTGAGCCCAGAAGAGACTATTCTGGGCACCAGCCCCCCTTCCTTGAGTCCTAACAAACTCAGTTTCGGTAGCTAATGAGGCATACCATAGTTGTTTAGGGACAAAGAACAGAGTAGTGAAACTCATTTGTGATTATATTTTTGTTTGTGCATGTATTTTTCTTCTTCTTTTTGTTTGCGTAATATAAAACTAAATACTGAATCATGGCATACTCCTTGAATGCTAATGGACGATTGTTACAGGAGTGAGACTATGCCTCTCTACACGTGCAGCAACACTTCCCAAAAGCAACTCTTCGAGACCACCATGCCTTTCCGTGCCCAGCACAAGACAATCTGCATCTTCCTTGCCCGCAATGGAACAGAGAATATCTCCAATGCCTGCCACCGCATCCTCACCAGACTCTATGACAATCTGAATAGAGGAATTGTTTGGAACGAGGAGAGCCTCAAACCTCAGCTTCAAGGCTCTTTCATTGGTAGCACGTAGCTGTTCATCAGTGAGATCATCATCCAGCGGTAGAAAAGCTGGAGCGGTGTCCATTGGATGCAGGATGAATCGAGGAAATGGGCGTTGTATGACATGGATGAGCTTCATTGCCGTACCTGGTTTGTACAAGTTCTTGACAGCCCATTCTACTGCTCTATAGGAAGCATCAGCAAAGTCAACACCAACAAGAATCAGCCTCTGACTTTTCTCTTCTGCCT
>JAAMXV010000497.1:0-18515 GCA_019693495.1 Axilococcus clingmanii
ACATACATACATACATACATACATACATACATACATACATACATACATACATACATACATACAGATCATCAGCTAGAGCTTTTCTACTAAAGCCATGAGCACGTCATTGCTCGTTTCATTGATCTCTATCACACTCAATTCAGGGAGATTGGACAGGGCAGTCAGCAGGTTCCACAGCACTTCCTCTGATGGATTGATCAAAGCTTGCGGGACGATTGCCAGCCGCCCTTCTTCCGCCAAAGTTCTCCTTACCCTTCTAAAATAACTTATACTGGCACTTTGCTCAAATGAAATTCCGATCCAAAGAATAAGATCAGCTATCCTAACGTCATCCTCCAGTAGGTCTAACACCTCATCGGGCGTGATGCACAAACTCTCAGCATCGTCATACAGCATGACTTTGAATCTCATGCCACTGGAATTCTCAGTACAGGCAGCACATATAATATCTTCCTTGTTTTTTAACTTTTCTGCTACAGTAGATGTGACTGGGGCGGTGGCGTGACATTCAGCACAGACAAGGTGGTGAATGTTGCCGTGCATCTCAACGGTTATCCCTTCAGGATTTTCCTCGTGATGCCAGGTGTCCATTCCTGCTGCTTCTGCTAATCCATCGATATTGAGTGTGTAGTGGCGACGCAGAAGGCCTTTTGATGCGAGGGTTGCCAGGGCTAGATGCCCAGGTGACGGCTTTGCACTCTGAGCTTCGACCCAAATGTCAGCGAAGAATGCGGTGGCGTCCTTCCTTCGTTTATCAAAAAAAGAATATGTAAATAAAAGCTTTCCATTTTGTAGCTTATACTCTTTCTGCGCTTTTTCATAGAGACCGCCCCGTGTGCTAAATGTGGACATGCCTGGAGGAGCGAGGGAGAAAAAAAGAGGAACCTCAGTGTCGTTTTTTAGGGCGTGTCCATCGAACGCCGCTCTTACCTGAAGTAGCAGAGAGCCCACTTCCGGAAAAGACTACTATATTCTTAGCCCCGCATGTTGCTTCAATTAAAGCATCTAAGCCGTTTGATTGAGCGCTGCATCAAAAACTATAAGTCAACAATAGTGCAAAATTTAAATTCTCTTCCCAATTCAGGCCTTCAGCCCTAATTGTCGAACTGAATACAGCGATCAAGCTTTATACCTTTGAGTTCTTCTTCTTTTCCTAAAACCGTACTCTCCGTTGGTCATTGCGTATGAAAATCGAGCAGACTGGTGGCCAACGAAGGTACTGAATATAAAGAATCACCTCATCTTACAGACACTCTCGGTACAAGAAGAATAAAATTTAAAAGCGAGATTATGCGACACAGAACGCACTCCTCAAGGCGTACTACGCTTATTGTCATCTGCACCTCACACATTCACCTTGCCTACTGCTCGTTCGAAGAGGACCTGCCATTTTGCTTTATCTATGCCAGGACCATCTCCTTCTTTACTGCTCACACTGAATGCCGTTCCTTCTGTTATCTCTAAGCTTAATGCCTGCACCATGCATTCAGCCACAGCAATCCGACTTGCCTCCCCTAACAAATCATCCTTGGCGGACAATTCTAC
This sequence comes from Axilococcus clingmanii, assembly GCA_019693495.1. Taxonomy (NCBI): domain Eukaryota; kingdom Viridiplantae; phylum Chlorophyta; class Chlorophyceae; order Chlamydomonadales; family Chlorococcaceae; genus Axilococcus; species Axilococcus clingmanii. The sequence continues at coordinate 1,546 of JAAMXV010000497.1, forward strand.
ATCTTGTCGGGCCCCTGCAATGCCTTTCAGCAAGGTATTCAAATCATACGATGTGTATGGTCCATCAGTCAATCTGCTGGGACGGATGAGGGTGTATGGAATTCCAGATCTCATAAGCTCTTCCTCTCCCATCCTCTTATACTTTAAGACCCCAAAAAGATTGAGAATCTTCCAGGGAAATGCATCTTGCCTCTCCACACCAGCAGACGTCGTCAACACAAACCTCTTCACATCTTTTGGAGTTGCTCGTATGAGATTTGTCATACCTATATAGTCAATGCTCTTGGGATCATTTCCTCCCTTCCATCGAGCGGAAGGGAAAGCTGTCGTTCCAGTGGCTGCACAGACAGCATCGACTCCTTGCAGCGCCGCCGGAAGGGATGATGGGTCCTTGATATCAGCGATGACGATCTCCAGACCAGGGGCGTCTCCCAACAGCTGTGCTGCTTTTTCTCTGCTGCGGCTCATAGCCTTTACTTTATACCCACGCTCCAGAAGCTTAGCAGTTAAGAGCTGCCCTACGCCTCCAGTACTGCCTGCGACAAGAACAGTTTCTCCAGCTACAGCCACGCCAGCTCGAACGCTGAACGATGAGACGCGGCGCCGGTGTGAAATGCCTTGGACTCGCAATCTGCGCACGCTAGGATGAAACGAAGTGAAATATCCACTAATTATCTGAAATGAATCGACAATCACGTACCTTGTGTTACAACATCTTTGGATACCGTGATCTGTACAGTTCGGAGACAGTGACTTGATCTGCCCAAAGTACGACATTTTGTCTTTCTAATTCTCTTATGAAATCTAAATACATGTCGCGTCCATGGTTCATTGAGAGAAAAGATTCAGAGGGATCAGTCTTCTCAGTGGCGCCAAATGACATGGCACCTTCTCCACCTCATCGTCGTCGTCGTCATTACAGAACTTGAAGAAAGATAGCAACAGAGTGGAGCAAACAAATGAAAAAAACAAAAATCTAGAGCATTGTATCCTTCAAAATCCCTCTACATGGTCTCCTCCATTTGGGACCACCCCTTTAGGAGATGGTGTCCCCTTCTGTTCCAACAAATCCAGCGAATTAGTGTCCGTGACCGTCTCGGCAAGAGACGATGTACTATCTCGATTTTTCTGGGCAATGATTGGTGCCTTGCGGTTTCTAACAAGCCCCCAATTAACATTAGAGAACCATGCGTGTTTCTTTATTTCATCAGCTCCAGCTAGAGACCCCAATCTCTTTCTTGCATCTTTAGTCAACAACTTTGTGATCAAGTCGGTGCATGCCGTTGAAACTTCAGGCTCTCTAGGCATCTTCAATGGCTGCTTGAGCACATTATCAAATGTTTGATCTCTTCTAGACCCTCGAAATGGAGTCGTTCCATACAATAGCTCATAGATTAGAATTCCAAATGACCACCAATCCACCATGTAGTCGTGTCCACTTCCAAGGATGATTTCTGGAGCCAGATACTCCTCAGTACCAACGAAAGAATTGGCCCGAGCATCCGGTTTTGTCATGAGCAAGGTTGGTGCTGTTCTAACTGAAGTATCAAGCTTGCCAGTCGAAGAAGAATTGTTCAACTGTCCTCCCAACGTGTTTTCTTCCAGTTGAGAAGCCTTCACAAGCTCGACATGTGAACCTCCCTGAGCATAGGACAAGTCAAAATCTGTCAGCATGATATGTCCATTCTCAGTCAGCAGAATATTTTCTGGTTTCAAGTCTCTGTATATGAACCCTTGAAGGTGTAGATATTGCAGAGCCAAAAGGACCTCCGCTGCATAAAACTTCACCGTCTCTTCTCTGAATCTCTTTGCAGGTTGGTTATTCAACAGAGCATAGAGCTCACCGCCGCCGCAATATGCGAGCAGGAAATGCAAGTGGGTGTCTGTCTGCATTGTGGCATACAACGTTGCCAAGAAAGGATGGTCGATCGTCGACAGAATTTTTTCTTCAGTTCTGACTCGACCGACCTTGTTCCTTTCTAGCATCTCCCTTTTTTCCAAACTTTTCAAAGCAAAGAGAGGAGTTTCATCTCCGGCTTTCAGTGTGCCAATTGACTCCAGCAGGGACACCGCTCGGGGAGATACCTGTACAAGATCGACCATTCCCACATCCCCAGATCCCAGTTGGCGAACTCTTTGGAAATGGCGCAGGCGGAGCTTGCCATCAGTTATAGCTAAATCGTGCAAGAGCTTTGCATATTTATCTTGTCTATGATGAGGCCCTGGAATGATGGGACCAAATTTAAAACCAGCCCAGGGATCCATTCCTATCCAGCTGGCCTGCTCCTTCAAAGCCGCGTTCACTGCAGACACCGACTGCCGCATTCTTGCCTCTTCTTCAGGGACTTCAGTCACGTCCACTTGGATGCCTACAAGAAATCTCGGTTTGCCTTCACTGTCTTTGATGGGGGCTACTGTCAACAAGTTCCAGAAGGGCTTTCCATTCTTCTTGTAATTCAAAAGGCGCACTGTGATCTCATCACCTTGCTTGATCGCCTTTTTCAACTCTTCCACAGTCCCCCGGTCAGTATCCTCTCCCTGAAGGAAACGACAATTGCGTCCAAGAACTTCCTCGCGCCTATAGCCCGTCAGCTCCAAGAAGGCGTCCGAAGAGAATACTATTGGGCAGTCTGGCAAGGTCGGATCCGAAATGACAAAATTGGACTGGATACGCTCCACTGTTGTCGCTAAATCTATAGCGAGACGTGGCGGTGCTTTGCCTTTTACTTCAGTTCTAGAAATCCGCTTAGGTTCTTGTCCATCTCCGACTTGTACAGCATGCAGGACGTCATCCACGATCGGTTTCACCACATTCTCCTTGATACGGTCATCATACTTCACCAGAAGTGGGACTCCATCCTTGTCATACGTGGCATTGCCTTCAGTAGATGTGCTACAATCTACTTGAACTCCTACAAATTTTACTACTCTGCCACTGGCATCTCTAATAGGTGTCATCGTCAACAGATTCCAAAAGGGTGTCCCATCCTTCCTATAATTAAGCAACCGAGTGCTGACTGGCTTGCCAACACGTATCGCATCCCTGAGCTTCTGCACTTCTTTGGGGTCAGTATCTTCTCCTTGTAAGAAGCGACAATTGTGTCCTAATACTTCCTCTTTCAAATAGCCAGTCATATCAATAAACCTAAAGACAAAATGTGAAGAGACGAGGCTCTCAGTCGACAAGAACAACAGAAGGAAGACAAAGAGAGAAAACAAACCCACCCTTGACTTGCGTATATCAAAGGCATATCTGGAAGTGTTGCGTCTGCAACAACGAAAGTATGCCGTAAAGCAGCGAGTGCGGAAGTCATCTTTGCTTGTGCAGCAGGGACCTGCACCCAAGGGGAAAAGGAGTTTTATCATTATAAGAAGCATGATAACTAGAACATTAAATAATCTGTCTTACCTGGCCACTGCCAGACCCTCTCCGCTCGTCCTTCTCCGCCATCTCCACGTGCGGAATTGCACAGGATTGCGATATAGCCGATAGTCTCTTCAAGGAATCACAATCAAAACCGAACACATTGCGCAGTCATACAAATATCTCAAACAAGGCTTCGAGCAGAGTCTTTTTGCAAACTTATAATAAAACAGCACTCAATCATGGTAGGATAATCCTGACATGGGGTTTGCCTTACAAACGATATAGGAGAAGAGGCATATTTGGCCTGTGTGGTCCATAGTTCTTAAACACCAGTCAATACTTGTTACAATTTGTCAATAAGGCTGGTATCTTGGACCTCCACCGCCTCTTCCTCCTCCACCTCCTCGACGGCCTCTTCCCCTTCCACCACCTCCATATGTTGAAGATGAAGAACCTCCTCCCATCATGCCTTGCACCATATACCCCATCTGACCATTTGGAAGTTGGACTGGGAAGACTGGAAGCATATTTCCCATCATCATATTCCCGCCGTATGGGCCCCCATAACCATCGTAACCACCTCCTCTGCCTCTGCCGCTCACTCTACCACCCCCTCGTCCACCTTGATGCTGTTGATGATCTCTACCATACCTCACAAGCAACTCAGTCTCCCCAAGCTTGGGCTTTTCTTGATCTTCCACAGCCTTCAATGCAGCAGCGCGCTCGGTCATGGCCACGAAGGCAAAGCGGTGGGTGGTTTCCCCTTCTCGAAGTCGTGGAAAAGTCACTTTATCAACTACCCCATACTTGCTAAATACTTCCTTCAATTGGTCTTCATTAGTCTTTTCAGGTAAATTGCCTACAAATAAATTCTTGTTTGCCAATTGCACTGAATCTCTGTCAGTAGATGCAGCGAAGTCTACTTGAAAGGGACCAAACCCATCTATTTTAAAGTCAGAGCCGCTCATAATTTTCTTTGCCACTTGAGCACAGGCAGCATTGTAAAACTCCAGAAATGCAAAACCTCTATTCTGGTCTGGATTATCTTTATTCAAGGCCAAGTCCACTGCTTGAATGCCTTTCACTTTAGATTCAAGAGATGTCTGTAAAGTTTGTTTGCTCATCCCTGGCGGTATGCCACCCACGTACAATTTATGCTTTGACTGGGAAGGCCGTACACGAGCTTTTGATCCGGGATGCCCGGGCAGTTCCTTCTCATCTAGTTGGTCTAAGGCTTTGACAGCTGATTCTTGTGTTGTATACATAACAAAACCAAAACCTCTGTGTTGGTCTGGTTTATGCTGGTCCTTTGCAAGGTTTACTCGAAAGACTTCTCCCACCTGCCCTGAAAAGGCCATCAATTGTTCTTCTGTAGCTTCGATTGGTATCCCTCCTATAAATACCTCAGTCCCATAAGGTGGTAAACTCAAGGGGTCCTCCTCTGCCTCGATGTGCGGAGGGTCGACTACGTCCTCAGTGACTGCTGCGGTCGTCGTATCCTGCACATACAAAGGAAGTCACGAAATCAGGTCTGCATCTCCCCAATGGGTACCAGTACTGCTTCAACAGTCGATTGAAGATAACGCAAGGCAAGAGGCACTCTTAACATTGCGTCACTCACCATGTCCTTGTCGCTCATTGATTGATGCTACAGAGTGACGTAAAACAGTCAATAACAGCAGCAAATTATGGTAATGCTACTGCATGGTATGCAAATTTGACTATACATACTTTCTTGGGCAGGGCACTTTCGAAGAGGATTTCAGAGCATGCCACGATTTTTTTGGACGCACCCCCTTTCAAAATTTAACGAAGTTGCAGAAAGTCTATTCGATTCTGTCCAGTTCATATCATATTTCAGTTACAAACTACAATATAGCGGGCCATTTTATGCAAAGAAGCCAGGGGAACCCTCTTTTTTGTCGCATTTCGTGTTTACTTCTTTGTTAACTCCAACGAAAGCAGGTGCTGTTTATCTGTAGGTAAGACGATATGAGTTACGCTTTGATCGTATTGGTATATTGTCAAAAGCACCAGAATGCCGACCTTTCGCCGTTGCAGTTGAAGAAATGGCACAGCATGAGCGACTGGACCTTCCCGATTGGAATGAGGGTCTGAAACGATTTGGCGAGACCCCAGAAAAGGACAAGAAGCAGAGATTGCATTCCGTGGTCGGAAGTGCAGCTAGAGTGTATGCCAACCACCATCGTCACCACACAGAAAACCAACGCTCCTTGCTGCCAGGCCATAACAGCAGCATTTTGAGAGCTGAAGGACTTAGAAACTTGCCTAACATCCTTGATGCAGAACACTGGATCAGGAAAGCGTTGCAAGAAGAAACAGATGGCAGAATAGATGCCGCAGTGCTATTGCTCAACGAGGCACTTGACCGTGACGTGCAACCTGCATCTGCACTCATATACGCACTCCATCAAATGCAAAAGCAATACAACCTTCCAAGAGATTGCACTTATCTGGATACTAGTACAAGATGCTCTACCCCAACTAGATCTGGAGTGCGGGGGCATGCGCTGCGACTTCCGGCGCATTTTGCCAAGACTCCTCATACTAAAGAAGCCCTGCAGGCAGCAGTCAATCCTCCTCCCACCACAGCTTTCAAAGGTATTTTAAAAACACTGACAGCTTCAGTGCTGCCAGGAACAACTACGAAGCAGCTGCGTTTTGAGCTTGATGGAACTACTCCAGCACAAAGGCGGGTCACGTTTGATTCATCAACTGTCAGTCCAATTGCTGCAAAACCTCATCGGCTGTCTCACGTTCACTACTCACCCGGCCCCACCATATTGGAAGATGATGAGAAAACGATTTTGGCTGAATACCCGTCAAGTGTGAACAGTGCAAATGCAGGCAGTACTCCGTATGATAAGCGGTTATCGTCCCTTTTTAGAAAGTATAAGCTCAGCATCAGTCCCACGGTCATAACCCACCAAGAAGCAGAGTATGATGTATTAGACGAAATGGCGTTGGAGGCTTTACGACCAGATTCACCTGCATGGAAGCGCTTGTCCTCAGGGTCAATTCCAGAATCCATAAAAGCTCTGTCAAATAAGTATGCCTGTGCTGCAGCATCAGAGAACGAGAGCCCTCCAACCACAGTCGCAACACCACATGACGAATTGAAGTCTGTGTTGACAAAAAATCGGGCATACGAATCAGAGAGCGAGGAGAAGAGGCGGGCCACAACCCCCAGGACTCTCATTGCTAGAATATTTGGTCCCTTGGTGGGGGCAGCAGCTCAGGAAATGAAAGGAGGGCAGTACAAGGCTAGTAGCATGACTCCAATTCGTCAGTTGAGCCCCCCCTCCTTTGGGGGGTATGCCAGCATTCCAGAGGATGAAGAACTTACCCCAATGTCGGCGGATGGTATACCTAGGACTGTGGACGGTGTTCCAGCATTCACACCGGCTAGTGTGACTGTGTATAGAGGAGCCAGTTGTTTGCCTTCCAAAGCTGATAGCTTGGCAATGACTTTATTTGAATTTGATGCACCTCGCATGCCATCCTCGACAGTGCAGCTGGAAGAACAAGAGTTTAGCTTTTGCAAGGCAGTCGGTGAAGAGAGGACGCCAGATTTGAAGGGAGCTATAGCCAGAGACACTAGCCCAGAGATTCTAGGGTTTACAGAATCCCAGACGAAATCAGATGCACCGCCACCCACAGTGGATGCACATAGGCGAAAAAGTACCACCCCAGTTCTTCCCCACGCAGCATTCCCAGTCACGTGTGATGGTACCCCAACCATAGGGAAAGCAATGAGAGTGCCATCAATGTCCCCGATAGCAGGCAGAAGTGACTTGACAAGTATGCTGGAAGATTTGCAATTGGACAGTACGGCATCAGAGTTGACATTGAAAGATGTAGTGGAGGTAGGGTCAACCCCTCATAGGTATAGAACCAGGAGCGCCACTCGAGCGTCCTCTGCTACACCCTCATTGGCAGGAGAGACACCTCAAATGGCAAGCAACAGCTCCCCTTGTCCTCTGGACTCTCTTGAGAATTGCTATATGACGCCGGTAGTTCCTGCATCCACTGGAAATAATAGAGCTCCTCCCCCCACTATATTGGTGCCTCAAGACACAAGTCCAGACTTGAGTCCCAAAACATTCGGCTCTCCAACAAACACGCTAAGCTTCCCTGACAATAGCAAAGGTCGTTACGGATTGCGGTCGCAAACAAAAAAACCAACAAAATCCCCGAGTGATGACACGCTGAAGTTGAGTCCTACTGAGCAGAATATAAGAAATTCATTGAGAAAGAAGAAGAAATCACCATTTTAAACAGATTGAGTATATAGATTGAGTAGCCTGCTCTTTTTCTATAGAGAGCGACCTCGTTGACATTCATTGCTGCATCTTGTTATACATGCTTCATTCCAGGCTGGCACTTGATGCATATTCCTGCATACAGCTCTTTGACACGCTTCTGTGCATGCATCAATAGCTGATGTTCCACAGACCGTGACACATGTATTTGGGGTGACATCCTGTGCATTACCGGGCGAAGAGTGAGATCAGAAAGTGCAACAAGTGGGTCTCTGGACCTACCTTCGCTAAGCTACCCATTCTACGCATTAACCTATCTGATGTGCAAACTCTCTCACAAAGAAAACTAGGATCTCCACGTTCATCTAGCAGTCTATGCACACAGATGGGTGATCCGGTCATTACTTTGTCTACTTTCCGTATGGACGTAACAATTACCTTAATCGCGTTTCTTCTTCAGGTTTCGTGCTACTCCCGCCTCTACCTACGACAACTTTGCCGACGATGACAGCTGGGACAGCCAATCCAGCCACTAATAAAGGGCTCACCATAGTTTGCAATAGTTACAATGCTATAAAATATGTTATAGAGGGCCCGACGTTCTTTTAGAAGTATAAACCCCCAGCCGGGACTCAGCGCCCACCAGCCAAAACCCAGTGTGTGCAGTTGAAGACTGAGGGGATGAGATCGATCCATGTCACTGTATGAGCTCTCAGAATAACCACACCATGTCACTGGCAGTTGGTGAACGCTCTTCCTGTCAGCTTTGAACAGCAAGCTTCTTCAAGTGCTCAGTAAACACCTGCAGGCTGACATCATCAGTCATAATCACCTCTGCACTCATCACACTAGAACTGTTGTACGTTGCACTTGGGTTCAGTTTTGCCAACAGGAATCTGGCTTGACTACCATTCTGATCACAGTCTGTCAATCGGGGAACAGGGAATCTACGTTTAATTATAGCGGCTGCCTCCACCTGAGGTCCCTGCAACAACTGCTTGAATGCGGCATGTTCCGGTTGATCCTGGTATCCTGCCTTTCTCCACTGTGCTATTGTTTGCCCATGGAAGACAACTACATAAAAGTATGCATCTAATAATAATATCCTATCTGCACCGATGGAGGAGACATCCAGCAGGACTGGTTCTGGGGGTCCATTGAAGGAGTAGGAGTACAGTGTCGGTTGAATCATAACCATTGCTTCTGGGACTGTCTCCCTGTTCAATAATATTCTAGAGTATGCTGTTTCATCTGGTGAGTTTCCAAATACTTGAACAAATTGACTCCTTCTAAAGTTGAACAGGAACTGAGGTAGGTATGACAGCTGAGGCCGCAACTGGAAACTGTCTGGGTCGTCCTTGCGGTAATCACCAAATCTGGAACTCATCCTGATAAGACTCCTGTCCAACCACCTGGTGGCGTCAAAATCTTCCTCTGTCTCCATTTTATAAGAAGCTAGACGTCCCATGAGGACAGCAGCCGCTTCTTGATCGAACCCTTGAATCAAATCAGCCAAATTCGATCCATCGATCCACCGCCTGGTGATGGTGGTCACTCTGCACCGTGGTGCCCCACTTGCATGCTGGTAGCGAGTGACAAACTGCAGGTAGAATTGACCACTACCTCCAGCCATGCCATCAGAACCACCATGCTGTGCAACGATATCAAAAATAGTACAGAATGTTGTGTTGGGTGCCAAAGCGCACACCTTCCAATAGGTTGTCCCCCCGGCACCTACGACTGTATCACTCACCAGAGCCGATTTTCGCTCTAAAGATGATGCAGGACCCAACACCCCACACACCTTAATATCTCTGCTAGCATGGACCTCTAAGGTTGCATTGGAGGCAATGTCCAGGAGGCCTTCCTCGCCAGGTGATCCAAATGCCCGCCTGAGAGAATCTTTGAAGATTGGATTGGTGTAGCTGTCAGTCTGAACCACCAGGCCGCCCGTCAACTCGACCGCATTCTTCATTTCAGCCAGTCCTACTTGATCTAAAGAACACGCATAGACATCAAGAGAATGGCCTTGGGCCACCAGCTGTTGCGCAACAGAGTCATAAAACTTGCGAGCTTTCCTGTAATGGGGTGCGGCATCCTTGTTCAAGTCCTTGTGACTACGAATCGGCTCAGTTAGCTCCTTATCCACAACTTTACCACCTCCTTCTGTACAGGGTCCTCCAACCAGAAGGAGCTGCCTTGCTGAACCAGAGCCTGCTGGCAGACAGCCACCCATCAACGCCGTGGTAACCGCAATCGCAGTTCCAGTACATCTGGCAGGGCGGTGCTCAGACACAGCAGGAAATGCATCCCTCTGCAGTTCATCTATGACTTGATTGAGGGCAAACTCACATTCTGACAAAGGCAAGATGAACCTCCCACCTCCAGGGAAGTTTGGAGCACCGCCCTTTGAAGGACTGGGGGGTGCCCCACGTCGCTGTGCCGCAGCTGATGCCAAGCCAAGTTGATCTTGTATCGCTGCCGGTGAATATTCCTTGTTGCCACGGAAAACGTACACCCGCGGACAGCTTCCTTCAAAGCCAAGCTCATGGACGTGGACATGGGTTCCAAATGTCACCATGCCTACCAGAGCATAGTCTGGTAGAGTTGCCAAGACTTGCTGCACTGCAACCTTGCAAGCTGCAAGTTCATCTTCTGCCACACATGTATCAATGATAAAGATGTATGCGGGTGGAGATTGGGCTCCACCTCTGCTCAAGGTGTAGTCTATAGTAGAGTATTGAGGAAACAACTCGGCAGGGACTGCGGCCTCGGAAATGCCCTGGTAATGTGCTGGAAAATGGTTGCGAGAGTGACAAAATGGACATGTCCACAGCTTGGCATGGAAATCTACCAAAGCATATGGGTTGAGGACAGATCCACATGCTTTGCAGGGGACCGGCTCGTATTCAACGGACTGAAGTTGTGCGGTCTGCTTCGTAGGGGTGTAGAAGACACCAAAGGGGATGACGCACTTGGCAGCTTCCAAACGACTGTGCGGCCAAACGTTCCATACCATGCGAACAGCATCAATTTCTTCTAGTTGAACAAACTCCTCCATCGTAGTGTCAAAATTAATTGATCCAGAACGACAAGGTGAGCTGGGATAAATCTAAGCGGGTAATTCCTCTAAATTTGGAGTATTCCTCTGTTTATAAAATCTAGTAACACACTGAAGTCTCAACGATCGAGAAGCTGCGATGAGCAAACTCGTCTCAATTCAACTTTAGCGGTTTCTGACTATATTAAGAGGAAATTATGGTCGGTTGCCCGTAAAAACAGCTTCTATAACGCTCGCTTTCTTGAAGCAGCTGACATAATGTCAGCAGCTTGCCCCTCCCTAACGACTCTCCCTATGATTGGATGCATGTTTCGTCTCTCCCATTCCATTTGTCCAATCCCTTGTAGATGCAGAGCGCATGCACCATGTACTCCTGGATAATAATGATAGCAGGATTGTGCGAATATGAAATTGCAATTTGAAGAAGAGACAGGAAGACTACCCCACCTATGCTGTCTAATGGGAGCGACACACACTTAGCTGGTCAACCATTAATTTGAACAGAAGCCGTCATACCATGTCATTTATGATAAATGCACCATTTACAGAATTTTGTCTTTGATATTGATTTTAGGATGCGAATCAGCAAGTTTGAGTGGCACTGTGGTTGGTTTGTAGGAAATTCATGATGGAGAAGTGGAGATGAAGGCACCTTCATCCAAGATCATTCAAAAATTGGTCCCTGGATCCAAAACGGGCCTGCCCCAAGAATTTGCAAGAAGAAAACTTATAATCTTCTGGGTTCACCGACACTACCGATATGTTTTGATTTTTATGGTAGATACAGTTTTATAAACTTAAGCAGGTAGAAGTCTATTTCCAATCGGCTATTCTGCCTTGTTGTTGAGGAAGTCTGAGAATTCATTGGACCTTACAGCCAAGGGAAGCTTTCAAATGAAACGTAGTAGCCAAGACATTGGTGGTCCAAATCCTCAAGTTAAGAGGCTAGCTGGTGACCAGTATGCGGATGACAAAAGAAACCTCACGACTGGTGATGCCCTGTCGTACCTGCGGGATGTCAAGGCAAAATTTGCGAATAACAGGCGTGTATATGATAGGTGAGTAATTAGGACATTGTCTGTGCCCTTAAGACATGGTTCTTAAGAGGAACCATGCACTGGAGTCTCAACTGTTTGGGACCGGTAGCTGATGAAATCTTGGCTACAACAGCCCACAGAGTGTTGATCTAAGTCCTCGGTTGTGTATTGAATTGGTCAAACCTTAGCTTTTGCTAAGCAGGGTCAGCCTTGGCTTTCTCCTATCTATAGTGACTTATAGACTGATTTTTCTCCTCTTCTTTCATCTGCAGCTTTTTAGAGATCATGAAGCAATTTAAGGCTCAAACGTAAGTTACGAGACCTATATAGCCAGTTTTCCACGGGTTAAGGTGCATCTCGTCCACTGGCATCGTGCTCGGTTGTTTGAACGGACCTGAAATTTCCCGATCAAATTTATCGGACCGTCCTTTTGTTCTTGTCGGCTGCCTTTTGGCGACCTCCTTTTGTCTCGCGTTTCACATGTCTTTCTGATAATTAATCGGATTCGCTTTCTGCAGTATCAACACCGAGGGTGTAATTGAAAAAGTCAAATCACTTTTTCACGGACATCCAGAGCTCATCCTAGGTTTCAACACGTTCTTGCCGAAGGTATGCCCCTATCTTACTCCCATATCCATGCTTGTTTACAATTTGTGTCCTTGTGCAGGGTTATGAGATCAAGCTTGATCCACCAGCCGCTGCAAAGGCTCCTGTGGAGTTTGACCAGGCAATTAACTATGTCAACAAGATCAAGCACCGCTTTGCTCATGATGAGCGTGTCTACAAGGCATTTTTGGAGATTCTCAATATGTATCGCAAAGGTCAAAAGAGTATTGCTCAAGTGTATGAAGAAGTAGCCTTGCTTTTCCGAAATCACGACGATTTGCTCAGGGAGTTTACCTACTTCTTACCAGACAATGGCCCTCCTCAAGGCGGAGCACGAAGGGCTGCTGCGTATGCAAAGCCCCGCACTGCTGGTGGCACTTTTGCCCGCAGTGGCCAACGCAAGGCTGCCCCTGCATTGCGCAGGGATGATCCAAAGGTTCAGCGTGAGCTTCAGTTCTTTGACAAGGTTCGGGCACGCCTGAGGTCACGTGATGCCTTTGCGGATTTCCTCAAATGTCTCAACCTCTTTGCTGAGGATGTCATTACCAAAGGTGACTTAGTGGCTCTTGTCCAGGATATCATGGGTAAACACACCGATCTCATGGCTGGTTTTAATGAATTCTTAATGAGGTGTGAAGTAGGCCCAGAAGATCCCTACTCTCGTCAGTATCAAGGCAGAGATCGCAACCGTAGCATTGTGGAGAAGTACATTCGAATGTCCATCTCAGAGTTGGATGTGGCAACCTGGGAGAGGTGCACTCCATCATATGTACAGCTACCGAGTAATTATCCCAGGTTGAAGACAACTGGTCGTAGTGAACTTGCAATCTCAATTATCAATGATGATTGGGTCAGTGTCACGTCAGGCTCTGAGGATTACTCTTTCAAGCATTATCGAAAAAATCCATTTGAGGAGGCCTTGTTTAAGGCTGAAGATGAGCACTTTGAGCTCGATATGGCAATGGATCAAAATAGCTCTGCAATGAAGGCTATTCACCCTCTTGTAGACGAGATTCAATCCTTGCCGGATGATGATGCTCGCGCAGCCTGGCGGTTGCCCCCTAATATATTACGTGCTTTCCATTACAGAGCCATTCAACGTATTTATGGAGAGCACGGTCCTCAGATTGTAGGGCTTTTGAAACAGAACCCTTCAGTAACGCTGCCTCGCTTGTTGGACCGCATGGAGCAAAAACAAGAAGAATGGAAGGCTGATCTTGCAGTACAGATGCCAATCTGGCAGGCAATCTACAGGGAGAATCACTCCAAGTCCTTAGATCACAGGTCCTTCTACTGGAAGCAGACAGAGAAGAAAAATCTGACGCCAAAGGGTTTGGTACAAGAGATCAGGGACGTTGCCGACAGACGTCGTCAAGAAAGAGCCAGTGTGTTACAAGCAGTGGCAGCTCGTGTTGATTTTAAGTCCAGGCTGTACCCTCACTTGACGTATGAAATGACGGAGGCAAATATCCATGGGGATGCTGCTTTCATCTTGCAGTTGGGTATCGACAACCAACTCAGCATCGAGGCAACACCAAAAGTCCGAGCCTTTTTCCATTCCTTCTTTGAGCACTTTTTTGGGATGGTGTGTTCTTGTACTGCAGCCGAAGAGAGGCGTAAGGCTCAGGTAGAAACGCCAGCTCAAGGACGTAGACGCAAGCAGGCCGGTGAGATAGAGCCTTCTTCCACAGTGGTGGAGGAGGACGAGAAGCCCGATATCGCACTGATGCAGGTAGACAATGAGGACAGCTCTGAGGACGGTGCGGAAGGGGATGTAGCTGCTTTCAATGAGCCTGAAGAGGATGAGACTGCCTTTGTGGCTTGCAAGCCCATCGTCCCCATCGTCCAGGGTTACGCTTTGACGCCAGACCCCTCTGCCTTCACACCCATCATGCAGGAGCCAGATGAGCCATTGCGTGCTCATGCTCGTGTTTTGTATGCCAATGAGTCCCTGTATGTCCTCATCAGATTGTACCAGATCTTGTACGACAGATTGTGCACTGCTCGTGTATGTGCCGTAGAAAAATCAGGTTGCGGAACTCCCAGCAAGCCCTCTGAAAATTGGAATGAGGGTGCAAAGTCTATCCATGATACATTTTTACGCCTCGCTACAGATTTGATAGAAGGCAGAAGTGAGGCTGGTGAGTATGAAGATAATGCGCGGGCTTTGTTGGGCACTGCCGCCTACCAACTCTTTACTCTGGACAAGCTCGTGAGCCGTCTAGTGAAGCAAGCTGCAGCCATTCTGACTGAAGAGGTGTCCTCCAGATTGGTAGACCTGTGGAAGTACGAGAACTCAAGATCTGTTGCGGTCTGCGACCCTGTGCACTATGCAAATGCTAGGGTGGTAACGGGGGATGAAGCAAGCTATAGAATTGAGCACACAACTGACGGAATGCTGACAATGCAAGTAATGGAACCTGATAAAGGAGAAAATCTTCCTCCTATCCTGGAGCCTGCATTTAGAGAGTACGTCGAGGAGTTTGTTGATAGTGCCCCCAGAGACACAGGCAAGGAGGACGCGACGAGAACTGGAGAAGGAGAAGGCGGCGAAGACAGTGTGAAAGTGTATTTGAACCGTAACATGATGGCTCATACATTGGATGATGAGGCAGAGGTCTATAAGATGACTCGTATGATCAATGGTTTAGAATGCAAGTTAGGTTGGACTGCACAGAAGCCTAAGAAAATTTGCTATGTATTGGGCACAGAAGACTTTTTGCATCGGCCGAGGGGCAAAAGGGAGCGAGGAACAGCAGCAGAGAAGAAGCGTGAAGGTAATTTCAAGCAGTGGCTTGAGACAAAGAGTGCAGAGGCACCTGCAGCCGAAGCAGCTACTTGATTAGAAATATTCTATTGTAAATCATGTGTGCAGCTCAGATGGTGAGGAGTTCAGTTGGTCCATGGGGGTTGGACATGATTCAAACCTTGATAATCGACTTCTTGTAGAAGCTGGCGAAAATTTTACTTTCTCTTAAATAATGGCGGAAGCAGCAAAGCTAACAGATGCCCAGGTTGGTATCAGCCCATCAGTTCTAGCTCATGTCGAGGGTTGAGATGGAGCAGCAACCCTTGTAATATAATAAGCAGATCTCAGCTTACCTTTCCCTCCGACGCGCAGGTGGCAGAATTCAAAGAAGCGTTCGCTCTTTTTGACAAAGACGGTAAGATCAACGGTTCAATTGTGCACTTTGAAGTTGTTATGATCAGGCGTTCACGAGCGTACCCCTGAAAAGTTCATGTTCATATCTAATTCAAGAATTCTTCGAGTGTAGGTGATGTAAGTGGTTTGTCACGATTGTGTTAAATCCGTGGTTTCTCGACGGGTTTGTGTTGCTTGGTGACCTCAGTTTTTCTGCAAACCCTTTCCTCTTTTCTGACCACACAGAGCAAACGCTCACCACTGAATATGCAGGGGACCATCACTACTAAAGAGCTTGGAGTTGTTATGAGATCTCTGGGGCAGAACCCCACTGAAGCAGAGTTGCAGGACATGGTTAGTGAGGTAGATGCTGACGGTAATGGGACCATCGATTTCCAGGAGTTTCTGGACTTGATGGCGAGGAAAATGAAAGACTCTGATAGTGAGGAGGAGCTCAAGGAGGCCTTCAAGGTTTTTGATAAGGATGGAAATGGTTTCATTTCTGCTGCAGAGCTTCGGCATGTGATGACTAACTTGGGCGAAAAGCTTACAGATGAGGAAGTTGATGAAATGATTAAGGAGGCAGATACTGATGGTGATGGACAAGTGAATTATGATGAATTTGTGAAGATGATGCTTGCAAAGTAGTCCTAGTATTTTCGCAAGGATTGTCCATTCTATTGAATGTTTTAAATATTTGTAACAGCCCCCTCCCTGCTTCATTGGGAGATCAAACCCCCAGATATACGCGTTCACAGAGTTCGACATATTTGTTCCTTCGCTCGAAACATGAAAATATCGAAATCTTATACTCTTTTAACAAGTAATTATGACGCTTTTGTCTCGCATCGCCGTTTTTCTCGTTGCACTGCTTGTCGTGGGTGGCGTCGACAGCCAGACCACCTCCCTTCCCCCTCGGCAGTTGTCAGTGGCTGGTGCTAGGATAAGCGACATTTCATACATAGATTACCAGGTAGCACCTGCTGGTGGTACATCAAACCCATTAGATGACATCCTGTACTGTAAGCTGCCTTTTCTTCTGTCAGTTATTGGGCTTCCATACAACTTACCCCCCGCTCCGTCTCCGTGCAGCAATTGGCCTGTCAGCCCGAGCTGACCCTCTCATCAGATGCTATCCAGCCACACTGTCAAGTGCACCTAGCAACCTAAACTTTACCACAAAAGCTTTCATGCCAATGGTTACTACACCTGCTATATGGTATTATCCTTTAGCATACAATATGTCGGGAATTTGGAAAGAAGAGTGGGGCAGCAGACTGACATGTGAAGTGTGGGAATGTGATGGGGGAGTTGGAGGGTGTAATCCTGATAATCCTGCATCTCTACCCAGCGCAGCAGCTGGAGATGACTATATAGGTTCAGCAGAACTGAATTTTTCAGACTTTAAGGACGACTACACTTCAATGCTGACCTTCAAAAGACCCGATCTCGAGGCTGCTGCGCAAGTCATGCT